>APFE030329238.1:22164-76196 GCA_000404065.3 Pinus taeda
AAGTATTATTTCCGCTGCATATTTGTGTATATGGTTATCTCTGTAATTTGTTGTGTTCCTGTTTAAATCTGGATCATTCATGTTACAAAAATTACTAAAAAATTGTTGAAACAATACACTTACCTTGAGTGGTATTTTCACTATTTATAGATGAAATAATAATTTCTTTTATCATCTTGATAGAAACTAGAGTAAACACATTAAACCTTCAATCAAATACCAATAGTACTTCTTATTAAACCTTCAATCAAATACCAATACCAAGAAAAACATTAGTAATGCAACCTTTAAAAAGAAGCACACACACACACACACCTTTAACATTATTTTGATTCTTAATTTTATTATTTTTATTTGTTCTTATAATAAAAATGTACAATGTTATGGTAGTTACAAGCATTAGAGTTCGAAGAATAATAAGATAAACAATAAGACAAGTTTAAGTATCTGATATGATATTATCTTCATATTTGTAACTTTGCACCTCATCATCATCTTTGTTACCTTTATTTGTCTCTAAATTAAACATATAAAATATTTTGAATTCTAAAAATGAATAAAATCATTAAATAATAAGGAAAACAAGTGGACAAGTTATAAGTACCTGATATTATATTTTGTCCTTGATTAAAGCTTTGTTTCACATTCATTTGATCAATGTTTTTGTTTTCCTTGCTTGTCGCTATAATAAACATAAAAAATGTTATAAATTGTGACAATGAACAAAATTCATTAAACAACTATACAAAAAACGAATCATCTTTAATCGTCCATATAATATTTTGGTCTTGATTGTAGTTTTGTGGGACATTCCATTGGTCACTATATTCATTCTCTTAATTTCCAACAATAATCAACATATGAAATGCTATGAATCACGATAATAAAAATAAAAATTTAGATTTGAAAAAAAAGAGTTACAATGATTAATACCCATTTCTATCTCCATCATTCCATGGTTATTATCTTGATTAATTTCATTCTTCTCATAATTCTCTATAATAGACATCCAAAAATGTTATGAATATGGAAATTATATAAATTCAAAAAGTAACGAGAGCAACAACCAAACAAATTATGTACCTAGTATGATAACTTTTTCTCCTCCTTCTGTTTCCATCTCTAAACTCTTTTCAACGTCATAAGCATTATATTGATTTTTTTTTGCTTCCCACTTTCATTATTCTCTATTTTAGAATCTCCATCATTAGTCATTTTAGTAAACACTTTGACAATTAAGAAATATGAACAAAATAGTATCCAAAGTATTATAAGAGAAGCAACAAAGGAACTGTAGTACCTGAGTTTTCCAAAAAGTTAATGGAACCTGGATTTGGTAGTTGAAAAGATTTCCAATTTTTCAACATGATTATCCTTTGTGACTCTGTTTGCACGACACATGCAATTCTTCTTCCATATGTACAACAAGCCTTGATTAAATTTTGTCCCTGCATAAAGAGAAATAACCACTTTTGCATCACTAAATTGTTGGTGCTTTTCCAATAAACCCATTCAGAAATCATAATCTCTCCCATTTTCATCAAATGTGTGAGAGTATTTTTGAAACCTTCAAAATTTTTAATTCTGAAATATAGAAATGTATAGTAAAAACTATATCATAACTATAATTGTTTTGAGACTTATATTCATAAATGCCATTAGTCATTTTATAGTTGAACTTGAAGTTCTTTATGGCAATTTCCAAAGACTCACGTACATTATTACAAAACCAAAATTCTACTAAGAGAATTCTAGTAAAGTCATTCAACTCATTTTTCTCAATAAGAAATCGAAAATATTCAATATAATATCCCTTGTGGAATGGTCCTTTTTCAAAGCCAGTGTATCCATAACAACAAAGTCAGTATGTAAAATTGGTTGCAATTGACATTGAAAAAGAATGAAAAAGTGTTGATGTTATGAATATAATTCATAACAAATAATTAAATAAAATAAATATAAAGATTAAATAATTAAATATTAATTAGGTTAAATAGTCTTTAAGTTAAGTGAAAAGGCATGTCTAAAAGACATGCCCATTCATGAAAGGACACCTACTTAGGTATATAAATGCGGGTCCTCATTGTAAACATTCATCACTTGTACAATTATGTATTTATATATATTAATAAATTATTATTATTAAATACCTCTTGTGTATTTTTAACATTCAAGTCTACAAGCTATCAGTTTTCATACTTCAGTAATAGTTTTTATGCTTCAGTGGTATCAGAGCCATGGCACACAACATAATCATGCAGGCCTTTGGACGTAGTTCGCCGCACAATATGCCATTACATTCACATATTGAATCCATGGAGAATTTTAATAAAATTCAAGAAGTATTTCAGCATTTAGAAAACTCATGTGCAGAAATTAAAGCATGTCGAAGGAAAATCGATAATAAGGAATATGATATCAACAATGAAGAAACGAAACAAGATCAAAATGAGGACTATCTTAAGAAACAAGAAGATGTACAATATCATATCAACGAAGAAGAAGTGGTCAATGAAAATCTACCATAGTGGCTCTTGAGAAAAAGCAGGATTTTGAAGATATAGAATCTATAAAGAGGATGTAAAACAATATAAAATGAATAAACAAAATGAGACTCCAGAGACTAATCAAATGAACAACAACCTGAAAATTTATAGAGAATTATCAAGGGAAGAAACCAACAGTAATAACAAGCAAACCAAGATAGGAAAATTGAGTGAGATTGATTATTTGCAGATGGATTCTTCTATTGATAGTATTCTGGAAGAGTTTGCGGATGGTCTTGTGGCTGAATTCATTTGCGATCCCATTCAACTGCCTCTAACAGAAGCCACTACTCAGTTTCTTTACAACCGTAGAACACTTGAAAAGATTTGGGACAGCAAACAACTGGCTGTTAACCCATACACGTGCCAGCCCTTCGACATTCATAATGCCATCTCGCAGGCTGAGCTGAAACAACATATGCATCAATACATCATTGAAAACAACATAAGCGACCTTGATGTCATTCCCGCAGATTACACTGAACCCTTAAACTCAGCAGATACGCAACATCTGTTAAATGAATTGGTTATAGCTAGAGAGCAATATTTCATCGCCAGTAAAAGCAGCGATGATAAGGAAACAGAGGCGAGTTCGAAGGTCCTATGGTAGAAGTTGAATCTGGTCCGTCTTTAATGCCAATACAAGGCAAAAAACAGAGAAACTTTTTTATCAGTCAAGGGATACAAATACTTGTTGAAGGCAATAAACCCCGTGTTATACCCGTTATCCTTCTATTACTCCTCTGCCCTTGAAGATACCCGAGGGGCGAGCAAAGAAGTGGCCAAGATAATTGATGTCGTCGGTTTGAAAGAGAGCGATTTGCAGACTGCCCCTGTAGAGAATATAGCAGATCTTCTACACATTCTCACTGCTCTTGTTGATAGGGACGACATGAAAATCCAGAGTATGGTGATAAGAATTTACATTCGTATCTATGAGGCTTCCATCGAATGTGTTCTTAGAGGGTACCCCGAGAATTTTTATAATATTCGCTTTAATCATGCTCTACATATCTTAAATCAACATTACAATAGCAGGGATCTAACGAATGAAGACCTCTACAATGTAACAGCGTGTCTCATAGTTCCCTGGAATAGAAATCGTTGCACAAATGTGCAAAATTACAGTGATGGTGTCGTCAAAGTAGTAATCATTTGTACTTGTCATTTCCATGACCTGCTTGTAGCTTCCACTCGTAGTGTTGAGTCTTAGGGTCAAGGTAGCCACCAAGAAGATCAGATTAATGAAGAGGATTAGGAGAAGAATATCCATATGATAAGGGTGGCACTCGATTAGGGACTCCTTTAATTGATTCCATGGTGCGGAAACGGACGCTGCAGGATTTTTGTATAGTCAAATACATTATTAGAATTGTGCAACGTGTTCTTGATGGTTGCAAATTCTACCGATCATCGCACCTGCAATATGGTTTAAATATTACCGCATTAGCTTTTTGAGAAGAAACAAACATTAATGTTATTCGTACGAACAAATTTGCTATAGTTTTCCGCCATTTTCAAAGGCCCATGCTCCCTTGTTTCAGATAGTTGTCACAAATGCATCAAATGGTTAAACAAGGCAACGTGACTATTGAACACGTCGATTCGGTGAGTACAGTAGGTTATAATAAAATCATGGGTTATTACATAATACATATTATATTATAAATTATAACTTTATAATATATATATATTTATATATATATTATATTTATATATATATATATATATATATTTTTAAATTTAAAAAAATAAAAATAAAAAAAAGACAACTTGGATTCAAATATAGTTTACTAGCAGCATCAGTGACGAAGACCTTCCACCTTTCATAGACTCGAGATGACAACCGCAAAACAAATTGCCAGCAATATAGCTTTGAGGACAAGCTTTGAAAGGAAGGGGGCTATGTTATGAATATAATTCATAACAAATAATAAAATTAAAATAATATAATATTATATATTAAAATTGTTTTAGGTTAAATAGTCTTTAAGTTAAGTAAAAGGCATGTCTAAAAGACATGCCCATTTCAACAAGGACACCTACTTAGTATATCAATGCAAGGTCCTCATTGTAACATTCTTCACTTGTATATATATATATGTTATTTATATATATTATATATATATATATATATATATATATATATATTATATATATATATATATATATATATAAGATTAATAAATTATTATTATTAAATACTTCTTGTGTATTTTTAACATTCAAGTCTACATGCTATTGGTTTTCATACTTCAATAATAGTTTTTATGCTTCAGTTGACAAAAGATTAGGGCCCCCAAAACGATAACCAAATTCAAAATTGTTGTCAACCTGTTGAACACTTGTTGATCCATTTATCATTCTGTCAAGGACTCCACATGCTTGCTGAGAAAGAGACGCTATCTTTGTATTATGTGTTCTTTTTACATAAGTAGACCCCTTCACCGTGTTGCAAAAATTGGAAAATACAATATCATTAATTTCATAATGCTCAAGAATGTTGAATGTGGTAAGAGTCTTCTCATTCAATTTCTCATCATGACTTTGACAATATGTAACCATTGCATCCAATATTGTTCTGTTGGTTTTCAATTTGGAACAATAATCTTTTAATTTTATGGCATCTATTGGATGATTGAGTGGAATAGAAAACCAAATGGTTCCATCCAATAGCTTATCTACTACTAAAGCAATTTATTCCATGGTCAATCCCTAAAGGGGCCGAAGAGTAGTTGTTGTCAAACTGTGTACACTGTTTCTCTTGTATTTCTCAAAATCAAGTTGGCTTGGAGAACACTTTAATGTGCCTAGTTGGTAACAATTAAAAACAATGTCCCATTTATCGCAAATAGGTTGATCAAGATATAAGAGAATTTTTTTATCAAAAAAAAAAAAATAAAAATAAAAATAAAAATAAAAATAATAAATAAAAAATAAAATAAAAAAATAAAAATAAAAAATTGTAATTGGGCAGTCGAAGAAGGAGCACAACATTTTTTCATTGACCTAATCAAATAATAAATATAAGCTAATCAACAACCATTTATTAGCATAATGTCTAACCATTGTAACAAAATATAAACTAATTTTAAAATTGTCATACCATTTAAAGATTTTGGTGTTGTGTTTCTTGAACTTCATTTTTCCTTAAATGCTTCCTTTGAATTCTCACTAGTGTCATAGTCCATGGTTTTTGAAAAATTTAAAAATTAAAAAACTATTATCACATTTTTGAATTATTGAAGAAAGTATGAATTTATAAATACTATAACTACTCGCATCATTATATGTGTAACAAAATGAACAAGAACAATAACAAGTGTAGAACTCACAATAATAGCTAATCATCGTGTTGATTAGAAAAAAGGCACCCCCAAATAATGTTGAAATGTGCAACAAGAAATGCTAAAAATAGCACTGCTATAAATAGCCGGGCTATAAATAGAAATTCAGCCATTGGAGATCTTAGCTACAATGGGTGAAAAGTGAAAGTGCTAAAAATAGCATTTCGGGATCCCTTCTTATTTTAGTCAGTCCCTGGACTAAACATAGGAAGTAAAATTCGAATTTGATATTAATAGCAATTTGTAAATTGATTAATTAATTTATCTTGAGTTCATTAGTTAAGGAATTATGAACTTGAAGTCTATGTGAGGACATGTAACAGTTTCTCCTTTGATTGAGGGATTTATCCATCAGTTAAAGAGATAAGAGTGAGTTGTAATATTGAGTTGTAATTAATTGGCTCAGTTAACTGGGTCAAGTCTAGTTAGATTAATTTAACAGTATGTTAAATTAATGAGAGTTCAGTTAGTTAATGCTTGCATGCATGTAACCATTGTATTTCAGATAACTGAAGATTCAGTCATGGATAACTCATGCATGTCAGTTCAGTCAGAGACCCAGTTGAGATCAGATGGAGGGACAGTGTACTATTAGTTGCAAGAATATTCCATTGTGAATATTCCTTACATGCAGAAGGAATATTATTCCTTAATGATTGCACAGTTGGACCTAAGGTTACAGTCAGTGTGATAAGGCCAATTCACACATGTGATATCATTGGACTCCAATCAAAACTGCACAAGGAAATAGGAGGCTTGGAGGGCTTGAGGAAGATATATTCTATGTCTATTGAGTATGTGAGTTGTATTGTTTGATTGCAGAGAGAGCAGGATATCTTTAGAGCTGATTCTTTTTGTAACTTGAACAAGATTTCCACTTGTATGATAATATAGAGTTGGGATTTTAGGCTAGTGCTTTCCCTAGTGATATATATTCTATGTTATGGTTGATTACTTCTTATTCTCAGTTATATATGTTCATGCTTGATGTTGTTCATGTTCGATTAAGCTTCTGCTTAATTGTTTGTAGAAGTAGATCAAGTGTTTTGCTTTAATAATTGCATTACCAGGTGATCTACAGTGGGAAAATCTACATGGTATCGGAGCAAAAGTGATCAAGGAAGAACAGTATACAAGCAAGAGAAGTTCGAAGTTTGGTTTCTAAATATTGAATTGAGTTCTTATCACATATATTTCATCGATGGCGTTCAATGGTTTGAGACTCGAATATGCCCTTGATGGTAGTTTGAATTATATAACCTGGAAGGATCACATGGAGGCAGTATTAGAAGATAATGATCTAAAGGACTTCATTGATCAAGAAGTCCAGAAGCCGACTGATGCTACTCAACTGGCGGAATGGAAAAAGTGTGTGGCTACAGCTAGGAGAATCATCCTGGAGGGAGTTTTAGATCACATTGTCTCGAGCCTCCATGGGAAGGAGACTCCATTTTTGACGTGGAAAACATTGAAAGATCTTTATCAAAATAGCAGCGATCAGAGGAAGTTGGCACTGAAAGATAAACTTCGAAAGATCAAGTGCGAAAAGGGCGACACAATATCTACGTTCCTGAACAAGCTCACCACCTGCAGGGATGACATTGGAAGCATAGGGATCGTGACTGCTGATGATGACATGGTGAGTCTTGCACTCCTTGGTCTTCCTAAGAGCTAGGATAGCTACCAGGACTTGGTTAATGGAAGAGAGAAACTGTCAGATTGGGAACGACTTTGGTCGGATCTGATGCAAGAGGAGATAAGGCAAAGCACATGGGATGGATCTTCATCAAAACAAGATGATGAAGAAAATCTAGCTTTAGCGAGTAAAGCTAAGAAAGGGAAAGGGAAGGCGTCCCAATACAATTCTTCTCATGGAGGGAAGAAGGTTGACAAATTGAAGGTGTGATGCTTTCACTGTCATGAAGTGAGCCATTATGCTATGAATTGTCCACAAAGAAATCCAAGAAAGGTTCCTCAAAGGGATCTGATGGTGATGCACTAGCTTCACAGTTTGAGCTGGATTTCTTGCTTATCGCATGCATGGTTTCATCCATGGTGGGATGTGTTTGGTACCTGGATAGTGGAGCTTCTTTCCACATGTCAAGTGATAATAATCTTTTCAGTACATTGGAGGAGAAGGATCTCCAGATGTGGATCCAGATGGGCGATGATGGATATACAGTGTCTCAGGTAAAGGTACAGTTGTGTTTTAGAGGGAGCATGGTGCTCCTCTCACCCTATCTACTGTTAAGTATGTACCAGGTTTGAAAAATAATCTTGTGTCTGTTGATATGATAGAAGATAAAGGCTATGATGTAGTCTTTAGTAAAGGAAAAATTTTCCTGAGGCATATCGGCACCGGACAGACCAAGCGAATTGGGATTCGAGTAAACAATCTCTACAAGCTAGAGGTAGATGACTGTGTTGCACTGAGTTCCAAAGAAAATGTGGTGCAAAGCCAAGAAGTTGGCGAGCTATGGCATAGGAGACTAGGCCACTTGCATCATGGGGCCTTGAAGATCATGCAGCAAATTTCTACCAGCTTACCCAAGGGAAAACTGGAGCAAACAGATACATGCAAAGGATGCACCCTGGGTAAGTATGCAAAAGCTTCCTTTCAAGATCAAGATAGTACAACTAGAGCAATCCTAGAGCGAGTTCACTCAGATGTATGTGGACCATTCTCTACAGCCTCCACCGCTAAGCAAAGGTACTATGTTATTTTTATTGATGATTTTTCTCGTAGATGCTGGATCTAGTTTATGCAAAAGAAGGATCAGACCTTCTTGAGCTTTTGTGAGTTTAAAGCCTTGGCAGAGAAAGAATCAAGAAAGAAAGTAAAAGCCTTGTGTAGCGACAATGGTGGAGAGTATGTTTCCCAACAGTTTAAATACTTTTGTGCAGCAGAAGGAATTAACCGAGAACGGATGGCACCTCATAACCAACAACAGAATGGGGTGGCCAAAAGGAAGAACAGGTCTATTGTGGGAGCAGCTCGAGCTATGTTGCATGACCAAAGCCTACCACTTCATCTGTGGGTTGAGGCATGCAATACAACAGTGTACCTTCCGAACAGAAGTCCAAATCATATTTTAGGGATGAAGACACCTATGGAGGCTTTTTTGGGGAAGCGACCAGATGTGAGTCACTTCCACATCTTTGGATCACCAGTTTTCTGTCATGTGACCAAAGATGCTCGAAATATGCTAGACCCAACAGCTGAGTTGGGGATACTTTTGGGGTAAACAGATATACCCCACAACTATCGTGTGTTTCTGCCTACCAGTCAAAGGATCGTAGTGTGTAGGGATCTAAAGTTCGACGAGTAGAGAGCCATGTGAGTGTCACTTGAGAGGGAGCTCAAGTTGAATGGTGATGAGGAACTTTTAGTTCCAAAGGAGGAGGAGCCTCCTGATGATGTGGATCAGCCACATGTAGAGGATCCAGTAGTGGAGACCACCACTCCTGGAGAGTCTTCCAGAGACGGGCGGAAACGCTCGTAAGAAGCTGATAGATTGATGCTAGATGCGAGAGAGAATGTGGGGTATCCATCCTCTCAGCGCAGACAGAGGATATCTCTCGAGAGATACACTAGCTACATGGCCCTAGTTAGGGAGTGTGTAGCGACTGAAGCTTCTTCTTTTCATGAGGCAGTGTAGCAACGAGTCTGGGTTGATGCAATGGTAGAAGAGTACGATTCTATCATACAGAACAGTATGTGGGATGTTGTCCCTAGACCTGGGGAAAAGTCAGTGGTTAGTTCCTGATGGCTTTACAAGGTAAAGTAGGTCGCTGATGGCAGTGTTGAGAAACACAAGGCAAGGTTTGTTGCCCGAGGTTTCTCACAGGTTGAGGGGATTGACTACGATGAGACCTTTGCTCCCGTAGCAAGGTACGCATCTATCAAATCAATGCTAGCTCTATCAGCTCAGATGGGTTGGAAGATCCATTAGATGGATGTGAAGATGATGTTCCTCAATGGGAAGATTGAGGAAGAGGTATACATTAAGTAGCTCGAAGGATTTGAGACCTTTGATCACGAGCCACATGTTTGTCGACTTAAGCGAGCACTGTATGGACTGAAGCAAGCACCCTCATGCTTGGTATACCAGGATCGACAACTATTTAACCGAGTAGGGCTTTACCAAGAGTGAAGCAGATGTGAACCTTTACCACATCATGGTAGAAGGTAAGCCATTGATTATTGTACTTTATGTCGATGATCTTATTTTGACAGGTGATGATTAGTTGATCAAATCTTGCAAGGAGGACCTTGCAAGAGAGTTTGAGATGAAGGACATGGGCCTCATGCACTACTTTCTAGGCATGGAAGTGTGGTAGAAAGATGGGGAAGTATTTGTGTCTCAAGGCAAGTATGCCAATGAGATACTCAGGCGCTTTCACATGGAGAAGTGCAAACCCATGCAGACTCCTCTAGCTAGGAACTGCAGGAAGGAGGATGCTAATTCAGGTGAGGTTGTAGCTGCTACTATTTATCAGCAGCTGGTGGGTTCACTGATGTATTTGGTGAACACACAACCCGACTTATGCTTTGCGGTGAACCAGCTGAGTCAAGCTATGGTTTAGCCTACCAAGCTGTTTTGGAAGGCAACGAAGCATGTGCTGAGATATCTCAGAGGCACTACACAGTACGGATTGTGGTACATACGGATAGAGGGAGTGAAGCTACAAAGCTTCATAGATGCAGATTGGGCTGGTAGTCCATCAGACAGGAAGAGCACTTCTAGAGGAATCTTCAACCTTAGTTCAGATGCAGTTTCTTGGTATAGCAGGAAATAGAGATCAGTTGCACTTAGCTCAACAGAGGCTAAATACATGGTTTCCAGTCAGGCAGCATGCGAGGCCATTTGGATGCGGAAGATTCTAGTGGGATTGTTTGGTCAAATGATGGATCCTATGGTGATATACTGTGATAATCAAAGTTGCATAAAACTCTCTGAGAATCCAATGTTTCATGACAGGTCCAAGCATATAGATATTCATTACCATCATCTACGGGACTGTGTGGTCAAGAGGATCATGATATTGCATTATATTTCAACCGAGGAGTAGGATGCAGATATTTTGACTAAGGCATTGTCAAAATGCAAGTTCGAGTTCCATAGAGACAGCATTGGGGTTACAGAGAATCCCTTTCTTGTTGAGAGGGAGTGTTGAAATGTGCAACAAGAAATGCTAAAAACAGAAGATGCTAAAAATAGCACTACTATAAATAGCAATTCAGCCATTGGAGATCTTAGCTACAATGGGTGAACAGTGAAAGTGCTAAAAATAGCATTTCGGGATCCCTTCTTATATTAGTCAGTCCCTGGACTAAACATAGGAAGTAAAATTCGAATTTGATATTAACAGTAGTTTGTAAATTGATTAATTAATTCAGCTTGAGTTAATTAGTTAAGGAATTATGAACTTGAAGTCTATGTGAGGACATGCAACAGTTTCTCCTTTGATTGAGGGATTTATCCATCAGTTAAAGAGGTAAGAGTGAGTTGTAATATTGAGTTGTAATTAGTTGGCTCAGTTAACTGAGTCAAGTCCATTTAGATTAGTTTAACAGTTTGTTAAATTAATGAGAGTTCAGTCAGTTAATGTTTGCATGCATGTAACTACTGTATTTCAGATAACTAAAGATTCACTCATGGATAACTTATGCATGTCAGTTCAGTCAGAGACCTAGTTGAGATCAGATGGAGGGACAGTGTACTATCAGTTGCAAGAATATTCCATTGTGAATATTCCTTGCATGCAAAAGGAATATTGTTCCTTAAGGATTGCACAGTTGGACCTGCGGTTACAGTGAGTGTGATGAGGCCATTCACACATGTGATATCATTGGACCCCAATCAAAATTGTGCAAGGAAATAGGAGGCTTGGAGGGCTTGGGGAAGATATATTCTATGTCTATTGAGTCTGTGAGCTGTATTGTTTGAGTGCAAAGAGAGCAGGATAGCTTGAGAGCTGATTCTTTTTGTAACTTGAACAAGATTTCCACTTGTATGATAATACAGAGTTGGGGTTTTAGGCTGGTGCTTTCCCCAATGATATATCTTTTGTGTTATGGTTGATTACTTCTCATTCTCAGTTATATATGTTCATTCTTGATTATGCTCATGTTCAATTAAGCTTCCATTAAATTGTTTGTAGAAGTAGATCAAGTGTTTTGCTTTAGTACATTGCATTACCAAGTGATCTACAGTGGGAATTTCTACAGTTTTTTCCTTGATTTCCATATATCCTAATGACATTGTTATCCTCTCACTCCTCATATATCCCTTTTTCCTATCAAAAACTCCATTTCTTCATCAGAAATGATCTTGGGCTCTTACCTTGTTAGCAGATAGTTGAACTCACAAATGAAATAATATTGTACTTAATAAAAATTATATGGAGTTTTGTGCTTCCACAAGATAAAATACCATAACTAAGTTAATTTTGTATATCGGTTCATGTTATTCTTTCAGGGTAGTCATTGGAATATGTTGCATGAGACTATTTCCATCACTAGGTAGGCCACCATGTAGAATATTTGGTTTTTTGGAAGTTAATCAGTTGATATGAGGTATCATTGCAAATAACTCCCCCCTATGAAATATGGTGTTTCTTTTGAAAGAGAAGTAAAAAACATATAATACTAACCTAAGAACCATCAAAGTAGACTCATTCCCCATAAGTCGAGAAAATAACTAGGAAAAATATCTATACAAGTCAACAAAAATATAGATACTTATTAAAGAAAAAATGGACAAGATGGGTATAGATGAAAGCATAAATCCTTTAAGAATATTAATTCCATCACATTGTGAGTGAAAGAAAGAAACATCTTCGATGATTTTGAGTTGTTTATTAGGCTTGGGAAACTTTAGAATTATTTTTAAAATCTTTGGAGTAAGAAGCACTGGATTCTTCTCCAAACTGAGCTTGATAGTTCTAATCTTCAAGTCAAATTGTTTTGCACACTAGTGCACTATATATTTGAATTTGAAGACTTCTAGGAAACATGCAACATTCACTAACCCTATGTTTCTGATTCTATTTCTTTATCTTTCTTTTGGAGCCAATTTTAAGTACTATTGTCATGTAGTAAACCAATGGAAAAAAATTTCTTATCTAGCTACCGAGTTTCCTATGTCTTTGAAAATTGACTCCTTGCTTCTTTTAGTCACCATACATCTCATTTGTTTAATGTATTTGGAGATTAATGATGGATCAATGATTCCCTAGTGGGAGTCATAGCTATTAAATCATTAAGTTCTTATAGTCTTTAATAGGGTATCACCTCATCGATTCGTGCAAGAGTGGCAATGGAAGTTAAAACATTGTTTCTAGTCTTAAAGAGATGTTACAAGAAATAATTGACATAGGATGATATCACTATTATTAGTTAAGTAATCCCCACAGTGCAAGGGTGGGACATGAATCATGGATATTTCACATAACACGATATCAAGGTGCACGTGGATATGATTTAAGTCACACAATATCAAGCACCTTGTTCCACCTCAAGGATAAAAAAATTCTTAAATGAGCTTTTAATTAGCCTCAAAAGGAGAAAACAACTGATTTTTACCAAGTATGGATCATAAGAGAAAAGGTACTTTTTTGCCATGTTTTAAAAAAATACAAATGTGTGGAAAACTACTCACGCAAAGGATTGAATGTGTGAGAATAATGTATATGCACAATGACTATATGTGTGGAAGAATGGTTGATGAATTATTACACACATAAGAAAAAATAACTATTGAAATTGTAGAAACCATAGTGTGGGTATGGAAGTTTGTGGATATGTGCTAAGTGGTGGAGTATTTATACACATTTCACTTAAAAGTATAGAAAAAATTGGGGGTTGGAAAAATATAATAAGAGTGAAAAAATGAAATAAAATAAAATAACACACATGAATTGAAATTTCACACGTGCATGAATTGAAATATTAAATACAACATTATTGTACAAAGGTAAATCAGTCTTGCTAGAAAGTATACACATAGACAAGAAAATAAATAACTCTTACTGGAGCTAAACACAGATAGGAAAGAAATTCAATCTTCTAGAAATTAAACATGTGCAAGAAAGTTAATGGGTTACTTGATCAAGATCATCACTTACTCCCAAAATCTGCAACAAAAATGCCTAGGAATTGATGAGATATTGATATGATGGAAAAAATTGATACAAGAAAACTAACTCAATAAGTTGAATCAAGGTTAATACCACAAAATATAGAAAACATAGTAAATCGTTGCTTAGTTCAATGAACACATAACATTATAAAACATAGTAAACCAATTAACGAGTTGCAAACACACTAATAAATAGGAATCAAATTAAATTACTTAGAGAGTTATAGTAGCATGAATAATTAAGAAACATAGTAAATAATCAAATCAACTGAACTATGAATGAAAATATAAACTAACGTAGCTAGAATATAGGTAGTACTTGACTAAGGAGGGTGACCTAACTCCTTAAGTGAGGCACTAATTAAAATTACAAAAACATTCCTAAACTATCAACACATTGCATGTACAAAATAGAAATGGAATAGGAACCAACAAGCTTTTCAATTAACAACAATCAAAATGTAATCATAATAGTATTCTCCTTTCTTCTCCCCTCAACTCAGATAGAGCATGATATTTAAACAATATTTCAACTTCTCAATTTGATTATGAAATCAAGCGACAACCATGAGAATATATCATTCTCATGATGTTCTCCATTCATTACAACATTGCACCAAAAATATAGAAAAACAGACATTTGTTGACTGAGTCAACTGCTGTGATAAGTAGAAGGTTAGGTAAAACTGGTTGTGGTCAATATCTCCATGCTAAATGACCAACCATCCTCGTCATTTCATCCATTGGGTAATTAAGTGATTGATCTCTTGGTAGTTGACTTGTGTTGTCTTGCTACAACTATCTATAGAGTTGCAACATTGTAAGAAAGGAGTTGCAACAATTTCTTCCATGATCAGTGTGCCAAGGTGCTTCAACATTAATACTTGAACATGTTAAAAAAACAATACTTAGACATGTTGCAACATCAGTACTCATTCATGTTGCAACGTAAATACTCAAACATGTTGCATCATCAATACTCCTAGACATGTTGCAATATTACTAAGTTGTTGTAGTAACAATGCAATGTTGTTGCAGCAAGAGATTTTATATAAATTATGTGGTGGACATGTTGTAGCAACATCAACTTGTATCTTTGTAGTGACATAAAGGTGTTGTAGGAACACAATGTTGTTTGAACAATTGAACTTCTACTAATACTTTTTTGAAACCTCGAAGGCTAAGTCTATGAGCCCATCAAAAATATTTCTCATAAATTCCATTAGGTAGCATAAAAAGGAATACCATTTCCGTAATGCATATGAATTAACATTAAGATGACATAATCAAATAAATATTGTATCTTGGTGAAAAGTGCATTGTTATGAGAAAAATGAGCTATAATACGGTATCAAGATGGGAAAAAGGTATTAAAAAGGCAGAGAATGGGTGTTGAAAGGATGCCAATTTAGGAAGTTGTTAACCATGTTGTATTTAAAGCATAAATATAGGATATTTGTGTAAAAAGTAACACACTAGTATTTTTGAAACAATAAATAAGAGAGAATGAAATTGCACTAAAAAGCTTAAGTATCTAAAGAAATTAATTCAAATTACAAATAAAATCTTTTATGTTTTATTTTTGGATATGAATACACTTAAGTAACCATCCTTGAAGGGTAACCAATACACACTATGTTTGGGTTCCATAGTGCACGCATACTAGAAAATAGAAAAACACTTTCCTTGACTAGATATTAGCCTGTAATTAGCGTAGGAAACCCTAAAATTGAGTAAGAGTATAAAATAAGTTTGAACAAATATGAGTGGAGTAAAAAATAAGTTATCATTGAAGTGCATACTTCCTCTTTCCACTCCTAACTCATAAATAGCAGGAAGCTTCCAAATATAAGATTCAAGTCAAAGAATAAGGTTGCTAGGTGATTAGTGGATAAGATCATAGATAAGGATTCCACACAAAATAAGAGAGGAAATGTTCATTACTAATTAGGCACCCTATGGATAAGGCAATGTGAACTAGTGGAAAGGAAATTTCCATTCCATTGCCTAGTTACTGCATGCCATCCTAGGTGGAAAAATCTACCAAGAATAGATTTTTTTCTTCTTTGGTTGGCTAACCCAAGGGTTATTTTGAACCAATGAAACATAGAAATAAGTTCATTAGAAGTGCACCAATTCACCACTAATCCAAAATGCCATGGGCTCCTACAAAAAATAGGCTTACTAAAAAAAATAGAAGATGATGCCAAATGTTATGGAATGCATAATAGATGAAGAAAAATAGGCATATGTGGACCTAATAATGTGTGGATTAAGCCTTAAGAGTGAATTTACCCCAATATAGACAATATTCCTAATTTTGAGTACACAAATTTCAGAATATGATATCTAGTAAGGTTTTATATCAATCTAGACTTTACTCTTTTTACATTTCTGAAGACTTTAAATTTTTAGTGAAACTAACTATCTCTAAAAAAAAACATTTCCAAAAAATCTTCACTAATGAAAATTTGTGTAGATGGATGAGTAGGTTAAAATCCAAGTACATAAAATTTTCCTAATTTGTGATCTATAGTCACTTTTCCTCTGAAAACCTCAAACATATACAAAACATGTCTCAAGGTAGTGGGTTTTGGCTTGTTTTGTGTCTCCATTCCAAATGCCTTGAAAGTTAGGTGAAATTTCAACTAGACATCTTCATGTTTTTTCTTTCGATTCCCTGATATATTTTCATCAATAATAGGGCCTTTATCAATGAGTAGTGTCATCTCCTTCAAGAACCATTGTTTTTTTATTTCTATAAAATATAGGAACAATTGGCTTAGGGCCTTCAATAACAGTTTTGTAACTCTTAAATTTGTTGACTGAGCCTCAAAATCACACCTAATTTGGATCTAGTATACTTCTCTTATGACAAAAACAAGTTTTTGTCTCTATTTTCCATTTTACACCATCACCTTATTGATGTGGAAACCAGATAACATGTAATGACTCATGGATATTGATATGGCATTGATTTCCACTTATAAAAACCTGATATGGCCATATCACCATCTCCTTTAGTGAGTTAAATAAATCTTCTATCAATTATCAATCAATTTATCCTATCAAAGTTTGCCCAAATTCTTCCATCAACGATCTCCAAATTTCTTCTTCCATCAACAATCTCCAAAATTCTTCTTCCATTTATGATCTTCAAAAATCACTTCGATGAACTATAAAATGATCTTCTTTTGAAAAACTTCGAAAACTATGAGTAAATAAAAAAAAATTCTCCATTGGAAACTTAAAGAATGCACTTTGGTGATCCCCAAATTGGTCTCATTGGTGGGTTAAAATTTTCTTATCTTTTAGTGAAATAAAATATTATTTTCTAACATTGACTTACAACATGCACTTCGATAACTTCCAAAACGGGCTAACCTTTTAGTGAACTCCGCTAACTCTCTAGAAAACCCTTTTGGCCAATTCCTTGTTACTCCATCAAATATATTTGAAAAAAAATTCAAGAACCCCTTTTAGTTGAACCTCCAAAACTCCATTATAACATCTTGAAAATATTTCCTTAAAAGTCTTTGGTGGTTTTGTTGAAATTCCACTTGTGCTTTTGGAAAAATCACTGGAAATTCCATTCAATGATTTCACCAAAACTCTAGTAATGTGTTTTGGAAACTCACAAAAATTTCATTCGACAATTTCATTGAAACTTTATCAGCGCTTTTTAGAAAAATCTCTAGAAATTTATTTTAGTGGTTTTTCCTAAAATTCTATTGGTTCCCTAATTGTTCCAACAACTAGGGAACAATTAAAAAAATACATTTATTAATGACTAAGTCCTCCTACTTTAGGTTATTTCTCTGGTCTCCTATAGCCCCATGGGGTATTCTCTGTATTTATATCTAAAATATATTCAATCGCACTTTTTATGATATTTACCAGGCTAATGATAGCATGTAAAAGCAACATAAAAATTTAATATTCCAGGTGTAATAAATTAATTAGCTTAACAATGCCCCAGGTTATGCAATAACATGAAAAGACAGTCTAACAAATGACACATTGATGAAATAGATTTAAAATCGAATTTATATAACATGAAGAAAATAAAGATAATAAAAATAAAAAAAGGTTTATCTTAAAATTAAATCATATAGCTCCCCGATGGGGGTGGATATACCGAGGTTGTCGGGAGTCGTTCCTAGCCTCCCTTAAGACTAATCATGCATGTGAGAAGTAAATTAACCATGTGGCAATACCCACACCAACGTGTTCATGTGAAGGCAAGCATCGACGAAGGAAGGGTTTATGCACTCGCAGGTGGCTCAAGTGCTTCATAAGGTGGCTTATTGGTCTTATTATTGTAATCTTGTCTTTGCAGTGTAAGGAAGGGGCATTAGGACATCATTGAGTGCATACCCTCCAGCTCTCTAGCAGCCATTAGAGGTTTTAAAGGGAGAGCCATTGTAATTTTGTGGGCAACTAAGGTGATGGGAGTCTGCAAAAGTGAGCTAAGCGCAATGCCACTACACACTTTCCTCTGCATTTCCTTTGGCAGCCTCCACAATAACTCAATAACTCTATTTATATCTTCTTTTGGTTATGATTTAGTAGTTTTCATTTAATGTGGGTTTTTCATATCTCTTCCCCCTAGGGTGGTTTTGGAATTGGAATAGTGCAGGAGGGCAAGTGGTAAGACTATCAACTTAATTGGTTCTAGTCTCCTTACTTCCTTATTTTTCTATGTCTTTGAGTTTCATTACTGAATTGGTGGTCAGTATTTTGTTGGTACCTACTCGTGGGTTACATTATTTTCTCCTGGGGTGGTGTGACTCTTCGACAATGAACCCAAATTTGGTGGTCCGAGTTGTGGAGGTGGCGTGGTTGGCCTCAGTGAGGGGAGTTAATTGTGGTTTAAACTTGACCCATTCACAGAAAAATCCTACTCAGGTGTTGGGATCTTTGGAAGAATTAATTTGGTTTTGGAGTAGGAGTGTGTGAATTTTATATAACCCTATAGTGATGCCTTTGATGATTCCAGGGAGGTCCGTGGTTATGGGAAGTGCAAGAACCTCTTCAAGTTTGGTGCTGACATGGGGTTCAGCTTGGGTGGTATTGTTGGGATGCCCTCCTCCTATCATATCCTCCATGGCACCGAGAAGAAGCTCTCATCTAGGAAATAATGACATACGAAAAGCCCTCGAGACTATGTCTAGGAATCATCATTAGGTTAAGGAGCCTATTCCCTCTAACCCAAGTAACAAAGTAAGGGTGCACACTTTGGGCCCTCACAGAGGACATAAACCATTGCAGAGGAGGGGTGGAAAACCCCCTTTATGTCACCCCATCTGAATTGTGACAATTCATTAAATTGTAGCTAGAGAACTATGAGAAAAAATGCATGGAGGAGAATGACGCAGTGATGTTGGCTTTGACCCAAATCCAATACTTTAAGTGTCATCTGCAGGAATTAGTAGTGGTGGTGTGGTGTGGACACACTCACATCTTGGAGAAATTGAAATAGATAAAAGCCTGATTGGCTCATCTGGCACGACATGTCAGCTGCCCTTTTCACCCTCCCCCTTCACAAGGGATGGGGCCAGATAATCCAACTCCTGTCACTTACAATGGTTGAGTATGTCCACTGTATTTTTTTGTCTATTATGTTTTGGCATCTTTGGCCTCTACAACTATGGTCACCTAACTTGTGTATTTTTTGGAATGTTTTTCATGGTTGGGTAACCTAGTCAAGGTGAGACCAATAGAATTATTTACAATATCCATGTAAATTTTAATAAAAAAAATTAATTACAAAAAAAATAAAATAAATCATATAGCAAAATATCATCTTAGATAGCCAAACGAAGTACCTGACATCAAGTATTTTTTTTCTGCAATTTAGCATCGAATATGGCCAAATGAATCTCAAAAAACGCTCTAATAGTATGATATCATATTTTCATTGAATTCACACTACACCAAACATAAAAAGCACTTAATTCATGAGTTTGATTCCCAAATATATATTATAATGCAAAAAGTTAAAGAGAAAGACAAACAAATAACGCTACTGAAGTGATATTAGGTTCTCATCAACAAGAAAAGTATCAAGCACTTAGTTCATCTAAGATAATACCTTCTAATCAAAATTCTCCCAAGTAATATAATACTATGCAAGATTCCTTCCTAGATAATTCATAGTCACCAAAAAATTTCTCAAGTCAATATTCATAAGTGACTAGCTCTTCTTTTGTAGTAATAATAGAACATGATATAAACATTAAAATGAAGTATCATTTTCATATAATTCATTAATCAATATTAAAATAACATAAGACCAGCTCAGTGCAGCAGGTGCATTCAGAAATTTCTTCCTTTAAAAGTATGTTTCTATAACCCAAAATCGACCGCCTCGAAATGAGAAACGAGGTATTACATAAAATTTAACATAACTACTTCAAAATAATTGTCTTTTAAATGAAAGATAATTGTTTAATTAAATAAACTAAAATGACTATCTACTTTGGGTACTTTTTCTTTTAGTTGACTGCTTAGCTGCCTTAGTTGAATTCTTTGACGTGGTAGCTAACAATACGACCTAAGATCACCTCATCTTTGGTATAGGAAATCAGGTCATGCCAAAATATGCCTCTCCCCATTCCTCGTAATTTTTCACTATAGAATGCATTGCGGGGGCAGTGTACATAGTAATAGTCACTTGGTCTAAAACTACCCATAAGTTCAAGTGATTTTTAACTTTGGCAATTTGATCTTAGTCTGCAGGTGATATCCATGTCACCCTTTTATACTTGGTGACTGCCAAAGCTAACTGAAATTTAAGATGATAATATGGAGGAAGGCCATTCATTAATTTATCCATTATTTTAGATATATTTAAATTCATGTAAAGAAATTTATCACTAATTGTACGGAGATAACCCCTTCATTAATAGTTGTGAGACACCCTAGATATTGTTGAGTAGCCTTCAGTTCATCTTGGAAATCTTCTGCTAATATTAACTAATTTTCATTTCCCCAAAAGGAAGGGATGTCAAGCATTTATAGATTAATCCATTTAGTTCTAAAATCATTGATAATCTCCGCGGCCATTTGAAACTCTTCCTTCATTTCCAAGATACATTTATGTTTCTCATT
The DNA here is from genome assembly GCA_000404065.3 of Pinus taeda. Taxonomy (NCBI): domain Eukaryota; kingdom Viridiplantae; phylum Streptophyta; class Pinopsida; order Pinales; family Pinaceae; genus Pinus; species Pinus taeda. The sequence continues at coordinate 43,315 of APFE030329238.1, forward strand.
TTCCATGGAGAGAGAGAAGATACATTCGTATCTAGCTGGTCTTGTCATCTCGTGAGTTAGATAAGTCAATAGGCTAGTTGACATATTTCAATATTTCCTCCAAATAAGGATTAAATTTTTTGGCATTGATATTGTCATTTTTCATCACCACTTTCTCACGATCTGATAGGATTATAACTTATGATCTAACTGTTGCAATTTTTTGGTCAATTTGTCCCCATATTTCTTCCTTGGTTTTGATCAAGACATGCTTATCTGCGAAAGTGATCTTTATTATCTCTTGAAGGAATCAAATCTCTCCTTGCTTTTCCTTGAAGGAGTTATGTATTTCCTCCATTTTTTTGTTTTTTTATTTCCACAAGTGGTGCCCATTTTCTTTCATTTTGTTCTTTCTCAGACTCCAATTCTTTAATCCTCTATTTTAGATGTGAAATTTTAATTTGGGAGAGTTTTAAACTATCATAGTTTGTTGCATCTGTTAGTTTTAGTTAGTTCAGCCTGTCACGAGTGATCAAATTTTCTCTTACAAGGTGTTCCTAGGGTGTCAAGTTAAATGTTTGTCATTTCATTTGAATCTTCAAATAAATATTTGGTTACTCGCTATTGTGTCTAGGTCACTACTGCTCCCTTCATTTACTCATGGTCTTCATCACTCATCATGGTGATTGTCTTCTTCAAGGTATCATATCTTCCTTTAAGTGTCTTGGGTCATGAAATGGTTAAATTCCTCATTTTAGGTCATGGTCTAGGGTTTCACTCCATGTGTCATCATGATACCATATGTCAAAACAAAAACATTTCCATCATGTAATTCAGTGGGTAAAAGGAGTTATCAGCTTAGGGAAAGAAAAATAAAGGTAAATATAATGTTTTATTTCAAATAAGATAATGATGCAGCACACTACCTCACCTCATCATTTCTCATAGGGCCATTTTTTCTTCAAAATATGTTTCCGATCAAATAGAGAATAATTTTACAAAAGTGAAAGAGGTTTGTATCAATTATAGTCCAAGGAACAAAAACCTCCTTCATTTTATGCATAGGTATTATTATTTGAGAGAAATGCCCAAACTACACTTTCTACTGGAGAGTTGCTCTAATTTTGGATAGATTGACTTCAAGACAGTTTTTCAGGGATTTGCAACAAGTGTTGGTAGTCCTCAAGGAATCTATTGTGTAGTAGTAATCCTAAGATTTCCAATGGTACATTCAGATCGTGATTTGGATTAGTGGAAGGAATCCAAAAGTGCTATGCAAGTTGGCGTTACGCTTTTGTCAGAGACAGCCTAGGTTTTTGGAGCGACCTTGGGAAAATCATTTTTTCTCCCTGATGGAGTGTCCAAATTACATTCTTGAGGTGTCCATCTTGTAGCAGACTTCAAGAGATTTCCAATGAGCTATCAATTTTTCAATTTGAATTAGTTCAAGGCCTCCAAAAGTGGGTTGGAAGACGGTGTTGCACTTCTAGAGGTGGCATTGTGCTTCCATGAACTACGCTAGCTTTGGCGCTACACTTTTGCTAACTACACTGTGCTTGTGACAGATTAGCTCAAAAACTACCCAAACTCACCCAAATTTCAATTTGAGCTTGCATTCCTATTCCTTTCTTTTCTAAGGTTATCAACAAGTAAGTACCATCATCGAACTCACTTTTTCCTTTAGCAAAACAAGTGCAAATGGTGAGTTTCCTTCATCTAGGGTTTATGTGAAATTTCGTTTTTCAAAGCTAGTGTAAATGGTGGGTTCCGTTAGATAAGAAATTTCAAACTTTGTAAATTTCCATCTCATACCTCTATATATATATAAATAACCATATCATCCACCAATAAACTCATTTACTTTCATTTTACCTCACCTTTTCACAAACCCTAGCTCATACCTATCATTTGGAACAATTTTCCTAGCTGGAATATTTTTTAAATTCTCTTCCTCATCTCTCTATCATTTCACTCCCTAAGTTTTCTACCACCCCTATCCATTTCCCAAAATTCCCCTATCATCATCTCCCATCCCTAACTCCCTCATTTCATCATTTCCTTCCTTAAGCAAGAAAATAATTAGCTTAAGACTAAACAATTGATCATGGAGAAAGAGCAGTCCAAGATGCTACAACAAGGAGGAAAAGGTAAAGTAGTGTTGCAGCCTGTTGAAAATGATGAACAGGAAAAGTAGGTTGAAAAGAAAAAGCCAAGGACAAAGGGTCTCAAAAGGGCATTGAAGAAAGAAAAAGAACAAAACCTACTGAATAAAGACTTGGACATTGAAGACATAATTGCTTTGGAAATCAGTGAAGAAAGGGAGTTTTGGCTTGAAAAGATAAATTTCCACCTTGAGAAGCTCCTTGAAAAGGTTAACAGTGATAACGAGTTCCAAACAAAGTTGTCCATCCATTATTACACAATGAATTGGGTTGCCAAGGTCAGAATTAACCAGTTGAAGGCCAAACTCAAAGAAAACCCTAAAGGACAAAAATGAGAGGGATAACTTGGAGATGCTTCCTAAAGCATCCAAGAGAGCATGACACACCTCATTTTTCACTTCATGACCAATTTTGGATTTTTTCTGAGCATTTTTGGTTTTTTGAGAATTTTTGTGCAAAATTCAGAAATTGGGTTAGTCACAAAAACACAGTGCCTTGGCATTGTGATTTTCCCTTAGGGCTCCAAATGAAAACTGGCTTACATTTTTGGAAATATGATGACCTCCTCTCAAAACCAATTTCATCATACTTCTCAGACAAGGCTCAAACTTTGAGAAAAAGGAGAAAAAGGGGTCAAAAACCATCATTCTGCCACTCTTTTTGACAGGCGTTGTGCTTTTGGAGACACCTTGGGAGAATCAACTTTTGAAGGCCTTCCCATGGGTAATTTTCAAAAATTCAAGGTGTTCTAGAAACTAGACAGGAAAGGCTAGTTGAAAGTTCTCTCAGATCTTAAATTGGACTTCAGGAAGGCACTCAAAAGTGGCTCACATTTGGCACTGTGATTCTAGAAATTTCTTAGTTTTTAAATTTAAATTTCACTATGTAATTTCCTAGTTTTCAGTTTGACTTAGTCAAAGTCAAAAATCTTGATGTGATTGAAGTAGATCAAGGTTAGGTGATGAAACCATGAATAAATATATAGGATAGGTAGCTTTTATGAGTAATTATGCCTCATTAAGGAAGCAAAGTTCAAAACAAAGGCTAAGGGAAGAGTTTGTATTTGACCTTCTCACTCTTACCTCTTTGTTGAGAGAATATTGGAAACAATTCCACCACTTAGGAATTCGACTAATGAAGGTGGGGAAATTATTTGATTGAATCTATATGTATCATTTCTCATTCAGAGAGGGGGGTTGGGATTTTGTGGAGAAGCTTGTACCTTATGTTCTTTTACAGCTAATACAAGAACAGTTGCATCTATATTTCAGGAATTCTTGTTCAATGAGTCTATGGTGTTGGTTTCTTTTCCTATCAGTTCCTAATGGATAAATCATCTCTCTTTTCATGGTTTATCTTCTTCTTATGAATTTCCTTGCTGTTATATAGACAAAAATCTTAGATCTAAGCTTTTTTTATCTAGAAATCATTCTTGTGTTTCTTTTCCTCTAAAAGTAATGAATTCATGCTTTTACATGCTCATTATGTTCTCTTAAACTCTCAGACCTAGACTACATTGACAACACTTTAAGTTCACCACAATACACCGATATCTAACTCCTTTTTATATTTTTCACAACATACTTGAAGCTTGACCTAATTACGTACCCTAGTCCATCAAACCTAAAAACCCTAAATTCAAAAATACTTAAGCAAAACTTATATATCTAGCATAAAACCTATTTCTTTTTAGTTATTCATTGAAAAATATTTAGACAGATCCATCTCTGGTTATGTAGGGCTAGCCACTGAACTTAAAGTGGTTTGAGGATACCTTTTTTGATTTCCTCCTCAGCCTTGGAAATTGTAGGGGATAACAACATCCATCCTAGGTTTTTTAAAATTTTATCGATAACTGCTTTATACTCTTCGATTGTGCTAAGGTGTTTCCTTTCCTTTTCTTCAAATTATTTTCTAAGTCCCTCTATCTTTTATTCTTACCTTTTGAGTTGATTTTCATTTGAGTCAAGGGATCTCAACATTGTCTGCAACTTGTTTTCAATATCTTGTTTCTTTTCAAAGGCTGATATTAGAGTGCTTGCAGCATAATTGAAGATTTTTGCAATTGCCTTTAGGCTCTTTATCTCTTTTTTCTTGTAACAACCCTGGTCAAAATTCCATGTAAAAGTTAATAAAAGAAAAAAATAAGACCAAGGTCATGGGACATGTATTCCAAGTTGAATGGTGGGTAACACTTCCTAGTGTGGGTGTTCATTTGGTTTATTATGGCTAAGGAAATGGCAAAGTCTTTGGAAAGTAAAAATGACATTTTTGGCACATTTATTTATAAAAATAATGGAAATTAGGAGAAAAGGAAGGTGAAAGTTCACAGGTTGCATGTGAGGAGGAAAATGAAGGAAAATAATGGAAAGTGAAGAAAATAGAGGCCTCATTAATAAAAAGGCTTTTGAGGATCAGTGGGCAAGATTTTTCTCAAGCTTGGTCAGTGTAACCTTTTGTCAGTTCATTTTTGGATCTCTCTCATTATTCTCTCTCTCTCATACCCTTGGACACTTTGAGTTTTCTTAGAGCATTCTAGATTTGGAGAAAGGAAGGGAAAATCAAGCAAAGGAAGGACAAGGAAAATAAAGGAAAGCAAAGAGAAAGCAAGGGACAACAGGATCAACCAGCTTTAGCAAGAATACTTGTAGGTAACATATTGCATGTGTCATTTACTTGTTAGTTTTGACATGCGTGGCTTTGCATGTTGGTATCTAGTTCTCTAGATGTTGGTTGCATCATCTTGCTAGGTTATGATAGTGGTTTTCAGCCTTGCATTTTGTTTTTCAGATAGCCATGCTATGATGGGATTTTTTCTCGGTTTTGAGCTTTGAAATTTCCCTGATGTGGAAGGCCTATGTGATTTGTTCTGTCGATTCCACTTCCTTAAGGTGACGTAGGAGTTCAAATCATATCATAGTAACTTATCATCACATGTGTACCTCAGTTGGCCGATTACTTGGGTAGATGTGGGAGGACGATGTTATAGAGTGGTATCAGAGCATGGTTCAACCCTTGTACTGGATGGGAAAAATGTGTTTGTCATGCATACATGTTAGTTGCATGTGTTATTTATGTTTGTGGCCTATGTTCTTGTTGTGTATGCATGGTGGTGGTCATTTTTTATATTGTGTCATCATGTGGAGGTTGATGATGTTGATGTTGGGATGTGTTAGCCATGAATGCATGTTGGTTGTATATGAATTTTTTATGCATGTCAGTGTCTATATGTTGTTATGCATGCATTATTATGGGCATGGTTGTCATGCATGAGGTCGTTGTAGGCATTTTAGTTCATCATGATTCTATTGGTATGTTATGATGCTAATGTATTGGCTGAGATAGAGCAGGAGATGCAAATCATCATAATGATGGTGTGGCATTAGACTTTGGGGTAAGAGAAGATCGTCATACATGTATTGTATGTTTGGCATGTAGGTATGTAGGTTAAGCGTTGTTATATGCATTATGATTATGTGTATGTCTTTCATTCTATTGGTGTTATGGTTACATACATGATAGATTCTAGTTGATTAGTGTAGTCATATGAAAATGTGTCGGATAGTCATGAATGATAGTCACCTATGGTTATATGCATTAATATTTTTTTTGTATGTTAGATAACTTGATGATATGTTATATGTTGTTGATGAGTATGTTATATGTTAACTTGTTGGTGTTATATGTTAGTTAACTTGATGATTAGTGTTATTACATTAATATATTGATGTTATATGTACCATACTAATTTGGATTGGTCTATGCAAATGGTTAGGGTTATGACATTGAGGTATGAGTTAATATGTTGTCATATTATGTCATACTAATCTAGACTGACTGTGCAGATGTGATAATTGATTATGAGTTTATGATGTGAACATGTTAGATAGTGACTATTATGGATATCATGACCTTATTTGTGGTTGAGTTATATGTTGTGAATTTATATCATACTAATCTGGATTGATTGTATAGACAAGATAGCCTCCCCTGAGATACATTAAGATCTGAGTTGGCTTATGTTTTTTGTTTGGTGTTTGAGTGTTTGGTGTCTATTATGTCGTCTAGTTGATTTATTTAACATAGTACATTTATAGTTTTTTTGAATGTTTGATTAATTTCATGATATGAGTATGTGTCTGTAAGATTGCATAAACATGTGATCTTTTTTTAAGATGGTCATACTAACACATATGTTTTGAGAAAACTGATATGTACTTGAGTGTAACATTATGTATTATGACTGATGAATGTGAGTTTATTTTGATCATGACATGAATGTTAGTCTTGTAAAGGTTGATTTCAAATTAGTAGATATGTTACCTTGATCCTTGGAACATGTGGTCGACATGTGTCAACAGTTGCAAGTCAGAAACATGCTTAGTGCAACAAGGTAATATAATTGGTGTGATGTTATGTTCACTTATGCACTGACAGATGTGTGTTTATGGTAGTATGTTGCAGGGGATTGCATGGTAAAAGAGATTTCCATGAAATATTAAACAAGGCTCGGGTTGAGCTTTCACTTGAAATAATTTTAAACCCATGGGGGTAGAGTCACAGTGTCAATTTCCATTCTTGTGCTTTTGGTATTTTGTGATTTTTTGAGATTGATTTGCGATTTTGTTTATGTTTGGTGCAAGGCCTTGACACTTTTTTGTGGTGTCATGTTGTTATTGGTTTTCATGGTCTTCTTCTTGCTTGTTTCTTGTGCTTTCCTTTTAAGTTTTGAGTCTTGGGAATTGGTTGGGAAAGAGGAAAGTTAATGGAGCTCGGGAGAAGTTGAATGAAACACATAAGGTAATATGAGACTCCGATGAAGCTAAGTGCATGAGTAAAGGGCAGTTGATGGAAAGAGTATGATAGTTGGTTGGATTGGTTTGGTCCATTGGGATCATGGAAGGTGGTATAACATTCACAAGAAAGGTAATAGGAAAGGTAAAGTAAATGGACTTGAGGCGTCAGATGCCTTGGCTATGTTGGGAGTCGTTGTTCTCAATGTTGTGCATGTTGTGAACAAATAAAGGGACTTTTCTTAACCTTGAACTTATGGTATATGGTAATAATGTTGTGATCATGATTGTGTTAATGTTTATATATATACATGTATGTATGTATGTATGTCGTTTTCTAACAGAGTCACCAGGGATCATTCTTTATGAAGAGTTTCATGGTTTATGAGGAGTCAAGTGGGAAGAGTAGCCCTGAAATATATTTGAGTTCAGTATCAGGTTGATATGACTTGATATTATGTGATTATAATATGTCTATATTTATTCTATGGAAGGTTATGTTGAGGGATACATGAGTGGAATGAAAACAACATGATCTGCAACATGCTACGATAAGCATGGATGGAAGAGAGACACTAGAAGCAAGGTTGCTTGGTAGAGGTAGTATGGTTTCGGATGTGTAGTGCTATTGTTGTGTATATGTTGTGCCTGTTGTATATTCAATGATTGTACTATGGTGATGTGTAATGTTTTATATGTAGTATTGTGTACATGTGATTTCGTGTGCATGTTGTATATATGGTGTTGTGTGTATATTTCATATGCAGTGTTGGGTATAGATTGTGTTATGTACATGTTGGATATGCGATGTTGTGTACATATCATATTGTGCACATGTTGGATATGTGGTGTTGTCTGAATATGGTGTTGTGCATATGTTGGATATGTTGTGTTGTGTACATGATGTATATGTGGTGTTGTGTACACGTCGTGCATGCAACCTAATGTACATGTGGTGTCATGTACATGTCGTGCATGTGGTGTTGTGTACACATTGTGTAGGTGGTGTAGTGTACATGTGATGTTGTGTACAAGTTGTTCACGTGGTGTTGTGTATAGGTGGTACTATGTACATGTTGTACATGTGGTATTATGTGCATGTCATACATGTTGTGTTGTGTATATACGATACTACATATGTGCATTGTGTAGTCGTGACATCATGACATGTGTATTCATTGTTTTGTACTATGTGCACGTATGTGTATTGTGTTATGCACCGAATGTAGGACTATGTATTGTGTTGTGTTGTACACCAGGTGTAGGTGTATGTGTTGTGTTTTACATCAGGTGTAGGTGTATGTGTCATGATGTATATTAGGTGTAGGTGTATGCATTGTGTGATGTCGTACGCTGTGTGTGGATGTATGTGTCGTGATGTACATTATGTATGTATATGTGATTAAAGAGAAGCAAAGGCATTGGTTGCTTGCCGAGCATGGAAACTGATCCAGTGTGTGTACAAAAATAACAAAGGTAGAAGCTAAGGATCAATTGAAGGATAAGTATTAGTATGTCATTCAATTTTACTATGCATGTGATCTATAATTTTGATTATGATGGTTGTGTTTTGAGATAACCAGATCTGATATGTTTATACATGATGATTTGATTAAAGATGATATTTTGACTTGTTGTGACAGGAAGTAAATAGGATTGTAGGTGTACCTTATTGATGAGCTACCAATGAGGTATGATGTGATTTTATTTTAATTTATTTTAAATCTAATGGAAGTTATATTTTTTTTTTTTTTACGAAATCGGGTACTGATATATTATAAAACTTTCAGGAACAAAGTCCTATTACATAAGTATGGAAAACCAAGGCATTGGATCCAAAACGGGTTCACAGACCCTTGATCCTCATTGCTACATAAACGGTAACTGAAGTAAAAGAGGTAACGGCTATATTGCCGGATAAAAGAGCCTTCCAGCCAACAAAATTTACAAGTCATAAGTCCTAGGGGTACTGCTGGTTCACTGAGTCATCCGGGAGGGCTTCCTTCCTTGTGCTGGCTCTGGTTGAAGCTTCCGCTTGCATACTTTGGGTAAGAGTCCTGATGTGAGCAATAGCTTCTTCGAGATGGGTGCATCTGTCTTTCAGGGCCTCGATCTCAGCTTTTTGTTTTTTCGACTTCTTCCTCTTTGATTTGTTGTCAGCTTGATAATCATCTTTGAGGTTGTTGAATCTCTTGATAAAATGAGCTATCATGAATGTGTGCGCTTTGCACAGAGTGCACTCACTGTTCTTGATAACTTTTTCAAGAGGATTGGTGGGAGGCTCTGGGGCTCCTTGCTGTTACTGTTGATCTGCCATTGTTCCGAACTGTAAGGGAAGACCAGATGACTGAAGTTGCAGATGAGAGCGGAGACTATGTGTGAAAGTGAAGGAAAAGGGGAGGGTGAACTGAGAGATGGAGAGATGAACAAAGATGCGCAGGGGATGAAACAGAATGGAGGGGGAGCAACATAAGATAGAGGTAGTGGAGGAACGAATGAGGGGACACTGAGACAGCACAGCCAGAAACTAGTTAGAGATTAAAAGCGCCTTATAAATTAGAAAGCCTGAGATTACCACTGATAAGAGGGGAGATCCAAGCTCCTGGAGACCGCGCGCAGCTTCTTGAATAGTTCTGGACTGAAAGGAGACATGCGCCTGAGCCTTTGAATCGCTAAGAAGGTTGATTAAAGAGAGGTTCTTGCTGCAATAAATAGGGGAAGGGAGGCAGCTTGAAAGGGAGATCCAAGGCGGGGAGATTCTGATCAAATGATGACTGATAATCCAGAGGGAGACCTTGCTGCGTGCGATGGTGATTTTGGGATGATGGATGGCAGGACCAAGCCTGAGAGAGGCAGCTGAGATTAGAAGGATCACGAGTTCGGGTTTTAGGGAGGTGACCTGGTCTGATATGGAGGGGAGGATCTGAGAGAGAAAGGACATATTTGCGCAGTCGAGGAGATTTTCCTGATAGAAAGGAGATATGGGGATGTGCTGAGTTCGAGAGGGATGATGACTGAGGTGGCTCAGAGTATGATACGATGGGATGGGATAAGAATCTTTATGGTATTGCTATGTCATAGATGGATTCATTTTCCTTAACTTGGCCAACTTGCCTACTCGCTGCCTTGTTGGCTTGCTCGTCTGCTTCTTTGTTGCTGCTCCTTAGCACATGTTTAAAAGTGGCGCCTTCTATGTCTCTTAAATTGTCAGTGATCCTGGACTTAATATTGTTCAGGGCAATTTGATTGAAATCCTTCCCCGAGGTCATAGCTGCTATAATGATAGTTGAATCCCCTATTATGAGCGGATGTTGGAGGCCAAGTCTTCTGAGAATGGAGGTTCCTAGTAGGAGGCTATAAGCCTCAGCTTTATTATTGGACATTATGCCCAATCCCCATTCGTAAGTCACCAGAATCTTGCCTTGTTGGTCTTTGATGACTCCCCCAGCACCTGCCTGTCCTGGATTATTTTTTGAGGCTCCATCGAATTGGAGGGAGGGCCTCTTTTGGTTTTGAATCCATCCTCTGATTTCTTCATCCGGGCCTCTTAATTTCCAATCGATCTTTTTCTCACCTGTGCTTATTGTTTTATGGCTCCTTGATTCGTATTTGAATTTGGCTATCCATTCCATTTCTCTTGGGTTCCATGTTTCCTGGTCTGGTTGGACTATTCCATTAGCACTGAGAGTTTCAGAGATGAGGGTAATTGATTTTGCAAGGATACAGGGGATACTGGGCTTCTTGTTGTTGAAGATACATTTGTTTCGGGCAATCCAGATTTGCCAACAAAGGTTTGGAGGAATGATGTTCCACAATATTTTGGCCAGGGTTTTGTTTTTCTTGGGGTAGGGATAGCTGTTCCCCCATTTTTTTTGCAGGAGGGTGATCTGATTGGGAAGGTCTCCAATGCTTAAAGGGCTGGTTATAAGCTTCCAACATTTTCGGGCAAAGGTGCATTCAAGGAAGAGATGGTTGCTGCTTTCTTCCGCTGCTCTACACAGGCAGCATATTGAGGGGCCTAGGATGCCCTTCTTCCTTAAATTTTCCGCTGTAAGGATTTTTCTTTTCAGAAGGGTCCAGTTAAAAAACTTGACCTTTGGAAGGCATTCAGGGTTCCAGACTACTTTGTTAAGAGGCCAATTGTTGATGGCTGAGGCATTTTGGAGGATTTTATACCCTTCTTTGACAGTGTAGCTTCCACCATTGGGGTCCCACACATATTTATCCCCGGACAGTCTGTTGAGTGGAGCTGAACCTGTGAGAGAAAGCTTGAGGTCAGCTCACTGCTCTCTGAGATTGGAGGGGAGGAGGAGGTGTTTCCAACCCAGCCACCTATTTTTCTCCCATATGGAAATGTCATAAAGGGACTTTAACTTTTTTGTTTCCATCCACAAATGTAGAGGTCTGAGATTTGGGAGAGTTTCCCTTGCTTCTGTGCCCATTATGCGTTCAGTCTATATGTTAATGCCACTTCCATTGCCCGGAGCTCTTGAAATGTAACCTTTGAGGAGCGGAAGAGTTTTTTTAATAAGTTTCCAAACTGGTGTGCACTGTCTGTCAGCAATTGGATCCACTAGGATGTTGGAGTTGGGCCCATTCAAGTATTTTCGCTTGATTGCTTCTGTCCACCATGCGCCTTTTTCACTGAGAATTCTCCAAATTAGCTTAAATCCCATGGCCATATTAGCTAATCTTGGAATTATGATTCCTATCCCTCCTTTTTCAAATGGTAAGATTACCTGGTCCCATTTAACAAGGCTGAACTTTTTGGAGTCCTGCCTTCCTCCTTGCCACAAAAAGCTTCTGAGAATTAATTCCATGTGTTTATGAATGCTGGCCGGGGCGAGAGTGATGGCAAACTGATAGATAGGAAGGGCTGAAAGGATGGCTTTTATTAGAGTTGTTCTTCCAGCTAGGTTGAGCCATGACATCCCCCAACTTTGTAGTTTGCCTCTCAGCTTCTCGATTACTTTCACCCAGGTTTCGGTTTTGACTGAATCCTTCGCTAAAGGTAATCCCAGGTACATGAAATGACTCCAATTCCTTTGAGCAGGGATGTCCAAGATTATGGAAATTCTCTGAATGATGTGCCTGGGGACGTTCCAGGTATAAATCATGCACTTATTATTGTTGAGCTTTCCCCCAGACACTTGGAGAAAGAGTTCTAATGTTTTCTTAAACCTTCTTGCCATGAGACTGGAAGCTCCTCCTATTAGGAGGGTTTCATCTGCAAAGATGGAGTGGTTTATCTCCTTGGTTCCACGCGCTATGCTGATGCCTGTAATTTCCTTTTGCCTGCGCAGATTTTCCAGGTGTATGCTTAGAGTTTCAACCATAATGATGTATAGAAATGGGGAGAGAGGGCAGCCTTATCTCAGCCCCCTTGAGCTTCTGAAAAAATTTCTTGGTCTGCTGTTGATCAATGGGGCTGTCCAAGGCAAGGATATGCATTCCATGATCCTACTGATGAAGATGTTGGAGACCCCGAATTTTTTGAGGACCGCCTTAAGGAATTGATGATTGACTCTATCAAAAGCGTTGGCCATGTCTAATTTGATAATCATCCCCTTTTCCTTTCTATTGATACTGCTGTGAATTGCCTCTTGGATGAGGATCACGTTGTCCGTCATGTGTCTTTTGGGAACGAAGCCTCCTTGATTCTCAGAGATGAAGGAGGGGAGGAGCTTTTTAATCCTGTTGGATAGGATTTTGGTGATGATCTTATAAGAGACATTGCACAGGGAGATTGGCCGGAATCGGTCGAAGTATTGAGGATTGGGATCCTTGGGGATGAGGGCTAAATGGGAGGATTTGATGCTGTTCCCCAATTTGCTCTTAGAGAAGAAATTCTTTACCATTCTTACAAAGTCTTTCTTGATGGTTTCCCAATGAGTTCTGTAGAATGCCACTGTGAATCCATCTGGGCCCAGAGCCTTGTCTTGTGCCATACTGCAAATCGGCCACTCTATTTCCTCTATTGTGACCCCTTTGTCCATCTCGTTGTTTTGGTCAGCTGTTATTTTATTTTCAATTGGGTTGAGAAAATCCTCACTATCGATGGGCTGAGGGTCTGCTATAAGGAGGGCGCTGAAGTGGTTGAACGCAGCCTCTTTAATTTCCTCTTGGTCTCTTAGTTCTCTTCCCTCTATCATTATTCTCTCTATGTGATTCGTTGCACGCCTGAGTTTTAGGCTATTGTGAAAAAAAAAGTGTTTTTATTGCCGGCTTTGAGCCAAAGGCAACGAGACTTTTGTTTCTGCTCTTCTTCTTCCTCCATGTTCTGTTTGTACAGGTCCCTGTACATCTCATTCTCTTTGACCTGGTCTTCTTCTGTAAACTGGGTGCGCTCCTTGTCCTGATTCCGTTGTTCCAGCTTTGTTTGGAGGTCAGCTCTTTTTTTAGATTCCTCTGCAGCGTGGTTTCTTGCCCATCATTTGATGACATTCCTGAGGTATTTGAGCTTGGTTTCCCATATGAAGTGGGGAGAGCCAATAACTTCTTTTGCCCATTGTTCCTTGACCAAGTTTTGGAATTCCTCTTTGCTGTCCCAGGCCTTATTATATTTAAAGGGAAGAGGCCCAATGTTTTTTCCTTTGTCTAAAATTAGTGCCACTGGTTTGTGATCTGAGAAATAGCCCACGATGATTTTGCTTTGAATATTTGAGAATCTGGCCACTGTTCTTTCTTGTACAAGAATTCGGTCAAGTGTCTCCTTTATATTGCTGCTGCCAATTCTTTTGTTGCTCCAAGTGAATCTCCCATTGTGCGGAGGGATGTCCACTAGGTTATGAGTTTGAATTATTACTTCAAGGGAGTCTCTTGATGGGTCAGCATAGAAGTTTCCTCCCAATTTCTCATCTGCATTCCTTATGAGGTTTAGGTCCCCTCCAAGGAAAATATTCCTTCCCTGAGCTGTCATGAGATCTGATGTTATTGTATCCCAGCAAGAAGCTTTATCCCTGTAATGGTTGGGGGCGTAAATGTTGTAAATGGTATATTCCTCTTTTGTGGCTTTGTCCCGGATGTCTGTTCTTACCCACCAGCTGTAAGCCTTTTGCTCTTTGAGTTCCCATTTGTTTTTGTCCCATAGTGTTCCTATGCCTCCTGAGGCGCCTGCTGCGCTTGTTGCTACACCTGCATATCTTTTGCTTTTTTTATGTGATTTTGGAATTCTTGTTCCGTGATTTTGGTCTCCTGAAGTAGGAGAAGGTCTGGTTGTTCTGATTTGAGGAGGTCCCAGACTGCATTTGTTTTTAGGGAGGAGCCCATCCCCCTACAATTCCAAGAGACCAAAATCATCATTTACCTTGTTTGGTGTAAGCCCCGCTTTTCTCTTTCATTTTTTCTCCGCTTCCTTTTGTTTTTTCTAGGAATGTATCCATTGGTTGCTGCGTTCCTGTGGCCATTTCTTTTGCTGCGTTTTCATCTCTAATTTCTTTATTAGACTTTCTACCAACTTTCCTGGGGGGATCTATGGAGAGGTTGTTTTCCTTTGATTTATTTCGGGTTAAGATTCTCTCCACTGTTGGGGGGGGGGAGAACTGGGGAATGGAGATAGGGGAGGAGATGATAATGGCGGTACCTCTGGGGGAAGGAGGAGGGGATGGGGGGTCCTCTGCAGACAGAGTTTCAAAGGGAATGGAGGAGGAGGGAAAGGAGGGAATAGGGCCAGAGGGTTGAGAAGGCAGGGGGGGGTTTCATGGGGGACTTTAGAATTTGGACCATGAGGGGGGTTTGGTTTTTTCTTTGTTACTTGTTCCCAAGTTTCCTCGGGGGTTTCGGTGTTGCCTTTAGGAACATCAGTTTTAGATTTGCTACATCTATTAGCGAAATGCCCGTATTCATGACATACCTTGCACTTGAAGGGAAGCTGCTCATAGTCCACTTGCTGGATGTGCGTCCATTGATTGACTTTGAGTTTGATTGCTTCCGGAAGTCCTTTGCCCAGATCAACTTCCATACAGATTCTTGCGCATGCATGCATGTTTTCCTTTGGTTCAGATCTGTCTATGTATTTGCCGACTGCGTTGCCTATAGCTTTGATAGATTCGTCCCCCCAGCAGTGAAGCGGCAAGTGGGGGAGGCGAACCCAAACAGGGACCGCATTGGGGACGTCCATTTCTGGGTCGAAGTCTGGAGTCCATCTGTTTAAGTAGAGGCCCCGGGAATCCATGAAATAGGGGCCGTTCCTGAAGATCAGGTTCCTATCTTCCGTTGATTCAAAGAGAAAGGTATAAAATCCTCTGCCACAAAACCGGATTGTTATTTTCCCTTGCACCATCGAGTTCCAGTTTCGATCAACCCAACGTTGGACAGATATTGGTGAGGGCCATAGACCCGTGAACTGTCCGACCATGCCTCTTTCTGCTAACGAGATTGTTGCTCTCCTCGGAAGGGACGGAGGGAGAGATAATTCTGGTATTTCGTCTAACTTCTTGATAAACTTGGAAGATGATGGTTGTATTTTCCCCGCCGCGTTCTCGGGAATGAGGGAGGCAAAGATTTTCTCATGATCTTCTGGATCCTAAAGCGATGGATCCATTTCCGCCATTGGGAGATCTTATGGGGAGGGATCGCGCGAGGGAAGCCGGGGGGATACCCCGGAGCAGGGGGAGGGCAGAAGGCCTGGGAGCAGAGAGGACGGTAGAGGGAGGGCGCAGCCCAGCAGCAGCGCTGCCAGGCGCAGGAGCGCAGAGACGGAGTCAGAAGCCTAGGGCGCGTAGGTCACCAGTCCGCCAGTCCGCCATCATTTCAAAGGTGGCTCCTATGTTGTTATTGGTTCGATTCTCTCAAGAATCATAACTTGGGAGGATATCATTAGTGATAGTAATATTAGGGATCTAAACACAACATTAAATGTTATAATTAAATATTATTTACTTGTTAGGTATGTGAATTATTTCCATAGATGGTTGGGATTCCATTGGTGAATGTGGCCATTAATCGAAAAGAAAATATTTATGGTTTGTGGCCTTCAATTAAATTAGTCTGTAATAAAATGTTGCATTCAAGATTATTCTAGAGACCCTATTTATGCCTTCACCTAGAAAGGAAAACTAAACTAGAAAATGTTCTAACATTTTTGTATGAATCTCGCCCCTATTCTCCTCTTAAGTCCATTTTTTCTTTACTTTTCAAGGTTTGATATCAATATGGTTCAAGGATGAGATTGTGTCCTTAGTTATTTCATTGCATGGATTGATTATTGAAATACCTCCTTTCTTCTCCTTTTGATTCAAAAATAGATTAAAGATCCTTATTAACATTCAATTAATGGGTAATAGATCATATTTCATGGCCAAAAAAAGCATATAATTTTGTGACAAAGAATTGTTAAACTCTGGAAATGTAACAACCCCGAGTTAAAAATTCATGTAATAAAGTTAATAAAGGAAAAATAGGACCAAGGTCATGGAACACGTATTCCAAGTTGAACGTTGGGAAAAAACATAGTGATGGGGATCACTTGTGATTAATTAATGGTTATGGAAATTGGCAAAGCAATGACAAAGGCTTTGGAAAGACATGAGGCATTTATTGACATTTTATCTATGAAAATAATGGAAATTAGGAGAAAAGAAAGGTGAAAGGTCACAGGTTTCATGTGAGGAGGAAAATGAAGGAAAATAATGGAAAATGAAGAAAATAGAGGCTTCAATGATAAAAAGACTTATGAGGATCAATTCATAGCTTTTTGTCAGTTTTAGCTTGGAGCTCTCTCTTTACTCTCTCTCTCTCACTATTGCACACTTAGAGTTTTCTTGGAGCACTCTTGGAGCATTGTGGCATACTTTATATTTGGAGAAAGAAGGCAAAGGAAGAGAAGGAAAGCATAAGGGAACATTAGGGTCAGCAACGACAATGGGTTTTTCTTGCATGTATGATTTCCTTGTTAGTTTTGACATGCATGGCATATGCACGTGGTTATTTGGTTATGATTTGTCATTGGCATGGAGGATTGACTGGATTGACAATGGTTTTGCCTAGCCTTGCCATTTCTTGGATGGACATGGTGTTATGGGTTTTACCTTTTATTTCTGGTTGGTGCTCATGTTCCTTATGGATGTGGGTTGAGTTATTAGTTCCTAGAGCCTTGGTTGCACAAACAATTTGGAAGGATTGTAATAGATTGGGTTGAGTTACTAGTACTAGAAGATTTGGTTGGAAAAGTGCTCTACAGCCCTTGGTGGGTTGAGTTACTAGTCCTAGAAGCCTTGGTTGGACAAATTCTCTAGAGCCCCACGACAACTGTGGGTTGTGTTACTAGTCCTGGAAACTAGGTTGGAGCAAACACTCTAGAGCCCTGGACAACTTAGATAGAGACTGATCTTGTGATGGTTAGTGATGTCTGACCATGAGGTGGAATCATTAGTTGAGGGTTGAGGTGGTTTGGCCTCTAGAAGGCCTGGTTTGGTTTCTTGGTTTATTCCATGAGATCCCACATTCATGCTTAGAATATGGTATGGGGATGATTAGCTGAAAGAAAGATTTAGTTCAATCCAATCAATGGTCAAGTGGTACGTGGAAGTCCTTGAATTGGTTGGATTTGCATATGTTAATAAGACTTTTTCCTCTTGTGTTCTATATGTAAATGTACTTGTTATTATCTAGCTATGAAAACTAGTCTATTATTATTGTTTATTTGGTTTTATGTTGGTTACAAGCATGGTAAATGACATATTTGAGTTATGGATCTCATCATGTTTTGGTTAGTAGATGAAATGCTAATTAATGAATGACATAATAGATGATAATGGATCTATTGTGAGAGGGAATCATATCTTATTAATGATTCTCAAGTAAGTATGAGACCCCTATGATCAGATATGTAATTATGACCTGTAGATTACATGTTCATGATGTGTTTGATGAAATGTCTGCCATGGATAGGCCTGGTTAGGTCAAGTTCTTCTCTAATTTTTGTGAGAAAGGCTTTGTCCTAGTGTCATTCATTTTTTCGGAAATTTTTATAAAGTTTTGGGTGGTGTTATGGAGACTAACCTAAAAAGTGGCTTAAATCTCGTAGTTGTTGGCACAAACCTGGGTGAAAGAGTCTGCAGTCGCATGGAGGCCTTGTTGTAGGAGCGACTAGAGGATTACAGTTAATAAAGGGCTTGTCATGGGAGTGACTAGGGGTTAGTTCAGTTAAAAAGCAAGTTAACTAAGGGGTTTGGCACCTAGAGTGATTGGATTGCCCCTAGGGCTTCTGTAGCTCTCGAGGAAGGTCGTTTAGTTTTGGTTTGTCGATTCCACTTCCTTAACTATACTTGGGAAGTTGAATCACATCATAGTAATTTTTCATCACATATTTACCCTAGTGGACCGATTATCTTGGGTAAGTATGCAAGGAGGGTGTTACAGGGAATGACTAAAAAACCATTATGGTCTAATGTCATGCCTTTAACCAATATTCAAGTTGGAGGGATTTTGGGTCCCAAAATGGTAGTGATTCCCCTACAAGAGCCTCTAAGACGTATGTTAGCTTCCACACTATCTTTCCCATATATATTTATAGCTTATTGTATATTCCACATAACACATTTTCTAGGGAGACCCATTAGTTACTTCCCCTCATTCCAAGGATGGTATCTAGGGTAAAATAGATTATTTAGGACTTAATGCCAAATCAATAGTTAACGGTTGGCATACAAATAGAGAAAGCATGTCACAAAATGGGATTTGAACTTGACCAAGGTGGGATAACAACTTTTCTTTCAACCACTTGAGCTACACACAAGTGATAGAAAATTTATAACTTCTATTAAGACAATATTATCTAATTTAGTTTCCTAAAGAAGTAGTTTAACCGACTCTCTATTTTGATTAAAATTGTAAAAGATTTTTCTTGTTTGTCCCTCATAGACCACCCCATTTTAGGATATGATTTTCATGACTATTGATTTTAGTTTTAAATAAGCTCCAGAGGCCTAAGCTAGGTTTATTGCATCCCCACAACTTTACTACATATTGCCTCATCTTCTCTTGTTTGTTTGTTTGTTATGCTTTCTTTCCTTTTGGTATTTAACTCTACTTGATCTTTGGAGGTTTTCATCCTTAATGCTAGGCTATTAATTTTATTTCTCTAAGTTGAAAATTAGGTAGAAATTGAGTTAATTGTACGAATTGCTATCCTTGAATGATACACAACCTCAAATATTTTATTTTTTAAAGATGTTATGGGGGCTCCTTACCAAAAATAGTTGTTTTCCCAATTCTTAAATTTCTTAAAGGGGTTCTTTATTTTTTCTTTTCTCTCCAAATTTTATTGGCTTTCCTTCATCTATTTGTAAAATCTCTTTATCTTTAGAGCTTTTACTTTTACCATTTTCAAGGTTTATTCTTCTTCGTGATTTCTAAGGGTTACTTTCATTTATTCTTCTTCATATTTATCTTCAAGGTATAAATCCTCTCCTAGTTTAGAATGTTAAACATGTTTGAAATTTGTGTGGCAACTATTACTTTCTTACCTTCTCCTTGTAACTAAGATTGGTTTGCTCTTATCTTATTTCTTTATTTTGACCTTTTTTAGGTTGATTAATATTCTTTGAAGAGACTTTGTAAAATGATCATATCCATGCCACCAATTGCATTTAAAGAAACATTGTTCATAAATTTACCTTTTACAAGTGCACCCAATGTCCTAGCTACAATGTGGTCACAACTTGGTAGTTCTTGGTAAACCTTTTTCAAGATATACCTCAAAATATATATTGATATACAAAAATATCTCTCCCTTCATCTTATATTAGTCTATAGTTCTCTCTGTCAAATTCCAAAGTGGTTTTTAGAGCAATGCTATCACATACAATCATGGGAAGAAAGAGAAACCTCATATAAAGTAAGACTATTGAGGAGGTTTCTTCTTCTAGAATAAAATACTCAGAAGAATACTTGTTCCAAGCAACCAAGGGCCTCCACTAAAGTTTATATTTCTATTTACTTGGACCTTGAATGAAACGAAATAAATCCTAACACCCTTTTCACAATAGTAAGCTTTTAGTTTAACTAAAATGAGAGGCAATCATATCTTCTAGAGCTAGTCATTAAGGGTCTTAGGGGAGGGCCAAACGCTCATGAATTTTCTACCTATTGTGCCTTTTGTAAGGAGAAATACAAAGTCTTACAATGTCTTGGGGAGAAAATGTTCAAGTTGGGAACTTCTTTGAGCTTCTTAATGAATATTTAATAATGACATAATAATGATCTCCTTGTGTCTTTGGTCCATGCTACACTTAAAAGTTAGAAAATTATCATTACCTCCAAAGTGGGAACTTGTTGCAGCTGCTATAACACCCTCCAAAAATTTTGCTACGCTTAGATTTTCGAGCCTACCTTATTGTTGTATCAAGTGTCACTTTAATTTTACATGTTTCAAGTGTTTTTGTTCTTTCCTAAGTGTTGTCGCATTGTTTAGAAAATATATGGTGCACTCCATGATCATAACAAACTTACTAGTTATAAATCGACACTTTTGGTCACAGTCACAAACACTTTGTTTGTTGTACTTGGAGAGTGTTTGTACATTGGCATTTTCATACACACTTCTTAGTATTGGGTCCTTTCTAAGTCTTACTAATGACTTCATATGTGTCCCATGAGGTTTTACCTCAAGTTCGATGTGTATTCCTATGTATTTTCTTCCAGACTTAGACAAGTTTTCACCTAACTTGCCTACCAAGTAAGGGAAAGTGCATAGTGCACTCCCAAGGCTCATTCAAACGCTCTTCCTTATTTGGGATGTGCCATGCGCCTTCCTTGGTGCACAACTGACTCTAAAGCAACAAGATCTCCTTCCTTCTCTGAACTGTGCCCTTCACAAGCCTTCCTACTAGTTGGGCACATGGCGCACCAACAATGATCAAGGATCCTCCCTTCAACCCTCATTGTGCACCATGCGCCTAGCCAAGCATTGAGTGCATCATCAGTCATCAGTTAGGTCTGGCTTCCCTCTTCATAATGCACCCTATGCCTTCCACCAAGTCCTCACCCTCAGTTGAGCACATAACACATAAACAAGCCTCATCTTGATCTAGGCGGATATTGGTGGCCACCCGCCTATTCCACCTAGACCCCCCTACCAGTTTCATATGTTTCCTTAACTGTAGCACAATTAACTATTTTTGGTAGTTTTTCGGGTCTTGAACTTCCCGAGCCATTTTGAGGCCCTAAACGACGTTTCTTTTTGGCAAAATTGCTTAGTGATTTCTATAGCAATCACATTGGCAGTCATATTCCTTGGAGAGATCTTTCCAACGAGGTATTATACACATCAAATGAAGATAATATGACCAAGTTACGACCTCGGGAAGTTGGCTGCCCAACTAACCCCAACGGGGCCCATAAACTCTTGGTGTTACATCTCCTCGGGTTAGGGTTTTAGTTGTTTAGGGTTTTCTCTTACTGTTCAATAATAAAAAGGCCCTTGAGCCTCATTGTAACTCAGTTCAGAGGCATGTAATCGCCACATCTCTTCTCAAAGATAAGCTACCGTTGCTTGAGCTAGTCTTATTTCCATTCTGTTTGTAAGCATATTTTAGTATTTGATATTAATAATATGAAGTGTTATTTCTGCTTCATCTCTGTATTTATGGTTATATCTATAATTTGTTGCATTCCTATTTAAATCTAGATCACATCTAGTCTCCCTTACCTCTTCCCAGTGCACGTTGTGCCCTCCATCAAGCCTTCCTTACTCAATGGAGCGTGTGATGCACCCTCAGACCTTAGTACCCATCCCCTTGTCTCTTGATAGTGTACCCTATGCCCAGAAGCCTTCCTTCTCTCTCCAAAGCGCATTGTTGGCACACAGGCACAAATTTGCATGAAACAAGTTAGAGTAAGAGATTTTCAAGATGATTTTTGCTTGTCATGAGTGATCCTACTTGTAGGTGCTTCTATAACAATATGAAGAGAGTGCATGAGGGGATTTTTCAAGAGGATAAATAAGAGGAAGCATTCAAGAACAAGAAGGTGCATGATTCAACAAGTCAGAACTTAAAATCTCAATGATCGAATGACCCATAAAGACTCCATATGATCCCAAGACCCTTTCGAGGGTAAAGAGAACCATCAATCAAAGATCTGAATCAATAATCAAGACTTGAGGGGAAACATTACCACCTCCCAAAGATCCATGTCACAAGTCACTAGCGTCAATGACATGCCATAGCCACACAATGATGTGGAATTGATGTTATAATATTGTAATAATTATGTGGAATCCCAAGAGTCATACATGGACTAAAGAGACACATGGAAGAGTTCAAGAGTCATTAGAATATCAAAGGTTGTATGGAAGTCAAAAAGTCATTTAGAAGTCAAAAGGTTGTAAAGTAGTCTCAAGGTAATTAGAAGTTGAAAAGTCATGTAGGAAGTCCAAAAGTCATTTGGAATTCCAATGGTTGTAAACAAGTCTCAAGTTCATTAGAAGTTAAAAGGTCATGTTGGAAATCCAAGAGTCATGGGGATATGAAGAGTCATGTCTCTAGTTATAAAGGAAGACTAATCACTCAACAAAAAGACTTTTAACCTTGGATCCTCCCATTAGCCATTAAAGAGATAGAGATATTTATTTTGGAGAGAAAGTAGTGGCTCTAACACTCCACTATTAGAGCTAGTGGTGTTCATTGTACTCGTGTATATTGGAACTTTTGCTTAATGCTTAAAGCCTATTTGTCCAACAAATTTTCATGCATAGATCATGGATGTTTTAAGACTACTCATTGAATGTATATGGTTTATGTTGGCATAACATGTACTAAATAAATTGAACTATTTTAGTGGCTTTGGTGCTCATCTTGTTGAAAGTGTGTTGTCATGTTATAATAATCGTTGCATCAAAGTGAACTATTTCATTTGATGATAAATGATTATGTTTCTTCTGTATCCATGTGTCTCTACTTGAATAATACTATTATTTTTTCTTTTAGAGGCTCATTCTTATTTCCTTGCAGTAAAATAACATTGGTACACTTACAGTCGAACATTTCACAAGGCATACTTTCTTGCTCATTTGAAGTACACTGTGTTACTCTCTTTTGCTAATTATTCAAGCCAAGGAAAATCTTTAAGTAAAATGGCAGTCGAGTCATATTTCCGGATGGGACTCCTATACCAAACGGTGTGAGGTCTAATTGGGACTTCACATCGAGGATATCCCTTATATGTTGGTAGGTTCCAACACCATTGACGTTCGTGGTGCTAGGAGGGTGGCCACATTTTATGCCTGATAACTCATCACATCCCAATCATTCATATTCCATGCAAGGCAATAATATTATGAGTTCCACCCCAACTCCTATTCCTAAAGTGGGAGGGCCTTCTCAACCTGGTCTAGAGTTAGCTTACGAGGTTACTTACAACCAACTCTGGGCAATTTGGCCTATCACCCATTGGTTTGAAAAAACTATTGGCCTTCTCCCTATCGCTCATAGTCTTCCTCATCACCCTAGAAAGAAAGAAAGAACTCGTACTAGTGTATCGATTATGACAGTGGAAGATTTGGTCTTTACCACTCTTGAGGAATTAACAACATCTTTAGAAGAAATAGTCCAGCAAGAGAAACTTCCACCTATTGACAAAGAGCACGACAAAGATTTTATTCTTTCTGACAAACAACAACCAAAAGTTGATTTTGAATATAATGAAGACTTACACGGTGAAGGAGAAGGCTCATCACATTCAGAAAAGGAGGAGGAAAAGGAAGACAAAGACATGGCTGATCATAACTTGGATTGGATGGCACAATGGACACTCTCTCTTTTCGATAATATTCATAGAATGCCTAAACATCTATAAAAGTTGCTATCAAAGTTTGATCTTGACAAGAAGACTAAGGCAAAGGACCATATTGATAATTTCTACATGCATTTGTGGATGTTAGAGGTATGATACGATAATGTTTCTTGTAGATTCTTTCCTTTCACTTTAGAAGATAGAGCAACGATTTGGTAGCATAGTTTGTCTATTAATTCAATCCACAGTTGGAGGGAGTTCAAAAAAATGTTTTTGGAAAAAATTGTGGATGATAAAACTCCCGCCATATTGTTAAAAGAGCTCGGTAATATTACAATGGGGGAAAAGGAAAAATTCCAAGATTTTAATTAAAAGTTTAACCATATATTGAATAAGTTCCCCACAAATATGTAGCCTCATGATTCTATCACTATAGATTATTATATGACTATCTTTCCAACTAACATTTCGGTTTTCCTTAAAATAACTGCAAAGGAGACACTAGATTTGAACTTTGCAGAAGCAATTGCTATAGAGAAGGACTTGTGTGCTATTGGAGTTATTAATGATGATGAAGATTCTAAGGACTCCAAGGAGACTAGTAATAAGTCTCAAATCTATTCCAAAGCTAAAGAGAAATATTCACTTCACATAGAAACTTGGCCAAATCTTTAAAGATACTCACCAATGAAGTATTAGAACTCAAGAGGTCAAGTGAGGCATCTACCAATAACAAGCCTTTTAAGTCATTTTTTCTAAAAAGGAACAACAATAATCCACTGGCTAAATCCACCTTGAACTCAAACGTTGTGTTAAATGTTGAAATATTAGGCATGGGTAAATTTTGTACATTCCACTAAGAAAGGCGTAGAGAGAAAAACATGTCTGCAATGGAACCACGACATTAACATTATGACAACCCATATCGTGGATACCTTATTAGCAGATGATAAATCTAGGAAAATGGAAGAATTAGATGAACCTGTCGTGACTAAAGAAAATTAGAGTGTTGTACACTCGGTCAATGCATTTTATATTATATTCAACGCTGATAAGAAAAGCACTGAAGAACCACCCATTAGTGAGGCTCCCCCCAATAAAAATTGGGTGGATATAATTTGAGGAGTAAGGGACTTGTTTCTCAGTAGGAGCTGAAATAAAAATTGTTGACCACCAATGGATGTTGTTTAGAGTACACAAAACAAGTATGGAAGTGTTCTTCCTTCCAAGAATCCTTTCACCAACAACAAGAATTAAGTCCATTACTCTGGAAGCATCAAAGCCTGTCACATCTTCAGATACTTCAACTCTACCTGTTAAAGATGAAAGTATTGATTACAACATCATCGAAGACATGAAGAGATCATGTGCCAACATTTCAATCTTTGAGCTTGCAAAGATAGCAGGCTAGCATGAGTTGTTTGTCCAAGCCTTTTCATCTCAGTCTTTGGAAGGTAATAAAATCTTTGCATCTCAAATTGTGTTAGGTAAATCTCCTAGCTTTCTCGAGTCTTAGTACTCTGTGCCGCCCCACCCCCTTTCTCCCAATTCTTTTAACATTTGAAATATTTAATTACAATGTTCATAATTGTTTAGTTGATTCAGGTGCATATGCAGATGTAATTCCTCTATCTGTTGCTAAGAAAAATAATGCTCAATGGGATAAAACTGATGCATGAATCACACAGTTGGGCATATCACTCATCTAGGCCATTAGTGAGCTCAATAATGTTATTATTCGTTTATCATCAGACCACAAAGTACACCAATGTATAAACATTGTTATTGTGGACATACGAGAAGCCTACGGCTTACTACGAAGTAAGGACTGGTCTAGAAAACTACAAGGATAGTTTTAATAGACTGGATGCATTTATGGCTTCCATACAAGGGCATAAACAATTAGATTCAGGTAGAAAGCAAACCTTACATGAAATATACCATCACACTGCTTGAGGGTCACAATGAACATGCCAACTTTGCAGATGTTATATTTGGAAAAAATAAAATAAAATAAATTAGAGGTTGATCATGGGTTTTATCAGGTGAAACCTTCACCTGTCTCATCACATACATAGTTGGAGCTCCTTCCTTGCAGTCCAATTGGTGTAAAAGAATCTTGTAACATATATCTACATAGTAGTAATGTAGGAACTAACTTAGCAACTATTGGTTTGTGGACATTATATTTGGATGGATCTAAAACTAATGATGGTTATGGAGTTGGTTATATACTTGCAGATCCGTTCAATGAGAATTATATTATATCATGTTGCTTGGAGTTCGAGTGCACGAACAATAATGCTGAATATGAAGCACCCATATTGGGATTGAAGAAATTCGTAGACCTCAAGGTGGAAATGTTTAAGGTAATTAGAGATTCAGAAGTCGTCACTCGTAAGGTATGGGATACTATCCATTGTGTTTCACCAATTTTGAAAAATTCTCAACAAGAGATATGGCGATTGATTTCTTATTTTAAAGAGCTTAATATAATTTATGTTCCTAGAGCCTCTAATGTTATTGCAGACTTATTAGCCAATGCATCTTCTAGGATGTCACCTATAAAAGATGTTTTTTTCTATTGAGATTATTTATAAGCCATCTGTGCCTGATAACGTCACTAACTTTCGTGTTTTTAACGACGACCAATAGATACTACACTTCATGGCCAACACAAATGTGTTCAAAGATGTGGCCATTGAAGAAAATGAGCATGACAAGGCTTTTTAGGGAAATATTGAAGCAATGAAAGGGATTATTATGCCTAAAGGTGTGGTTTCTCTTGAAAATCTATACGGCCTACAAAATTGGTTCAAAGGACCATTTAATACTAAGACTCAGAGCTCCACACTTTCACATGAACAAGTCAACCTGGGAACCAAGTATGATCCCAAGTATGTGAACCTCAGTACATGTTGTTCTTCATAGGAAAGACATGCATTTATCTGACTTTTCAAACAATATTGTGATGTGTTTTCATGGACCTACGAAGACTTGAAAACATATGACACATGTATTATCAAACACGTGATTCCTATCAAAGAGGGGGTGAAGCCTTTTCAACTAAATTTGAGGAAAGTACATCTGACACTTTATCCCTTGATCCAAAAGGAGTTAAGGAAGTTGTTGGATGCTTGAATCATCTTCAAGGTCAAACATTCCTCTTGGATTTCCAACCTAGTCCCTATGTGGAAAATTTTTGGTGAGATACGCTTGTGTGTCGACTTCCGCAACCTCAACTTGGCATCATATAAATATAATTACCATGTTCCATTGATGGAGAAGATACTCCAAATGGTATCTGGGTTAGATATGTTCTCACTGCTATATGGTTTCTTTGGATATAATCAAGTGCTAGTGGTAGAACCAGACTATTTGAAAACTACCTTCAAAACAAAGTGGGAGACTTTTCCCTTTAAGCGCATACCATTCAAACTCATTAATGTCAGCATTAATTTTCAAATGGCTATGGACATTGCCTTCTGTGGCTTGATTGAACAAAGTGTCGTGGTTTATTTAGTTGATGTGACTGTTTTCTCAAAGAAAAGATCAGATCGTGTGCATCATCTATAACAAATCTTTGTGTGATGTCACAAGTACGAGATTTCTCTTGATCCCAAAAAGAGAATCTTTGATGTGTTAGAAGGCACTCTCTTAGGACACATCATTGCCAAAAATGGAATCTAAGTTGATCCAGAAAGGGTCAAAGCCATAGCTCAAATACATTTTCCCATAAACAAGAAGGTTATGCAATCTTTCTTGGGAAAAATTAATTTCTTGCGAAAGTTCATCTCTGATTATGCATAGATAGTCAAGCCATTACATGACATGATAAATACAAATGCAATTTATAAATGGGATAAAAGGGAGAAGGGTGATTTTTCCCTTATCAAGTAAGCCATTACAAATTCTCCTGCATTATTTAGTCTGGATTGTGGCAAAGATTTCATGTTGTACACCTTCGCTTCTGATTCAGTTATTGCAGTCGTACTTACCCAAAAGGATAATGAAGGAACTGAGTGGCCTATATCTTTCATGAGCGTTGGTCTACAAGGTCAAAACTAAATTAACTCACCATTGATAAACAAGCTTACACAATGTATAAGGCGGTAAAGCATTTTAGGCCCTACCTTTTGAAAGTACACACGATTATTTATGTGCTTCACCCGATAGTTAGAAAGTTTTTTGTGCAACAAGAACTAGGTGAGAAAAGGGTGAACTGGATGACCTTCTTACAGGAATATGACCTTGAGTTCTGTTGAAGCCCCGAAAATCGGGTCGACAACAAGGGGGATACCCACCCGGTCCGGACCTTGGTTGGCAGCTCCTTATCCGTTTGTTATAGCGGGTCCGACTGGGTATAACAGGACCAGTTTCCCGATCTTGGGTGTGTGTGTGTGTATAGAATTGAACTATGCTGATCTAAGTGTATTTTAAAGCTAATCTAATTCAGGTTCTTTAACATTATTCTATGCTATTGTAAATCTAGTGAGAAATAACACATCAAATATATTCTAACCTGGGATTGTATATCTTCCATTATGCGATCTAAAAAGATTTCGAACAATAACTGGTAATAAAGATCATTCAACCATTATAAGAATAGAAATCATTAAAGATAAACCACTTTGCATAAGAAGTTAGGCAAAATAGTTGTGAACAGCATATCGCATAATAAGTCATTCATATGTCAAACATAAACAATATGACTCCACCGTACAAAAGTTCCAAATGATAAACCATACATTCATGCAGTAACATATAAACAACCGAAACTATAAATCACTTAAAGAATATAAGCAGACATTGCCAAGAGATAAAAGTACCATTTATGACTAGTTCTACCCATAAGCTTCAAGCAAAAACGATCTATCTCTACTTGTTCTAAAATCTACCAAGAGTAAAAAAGTGCAACATCAGTAGCAGATATCAAAATGCAAGTAAAAATAAATCTCGATCCATCCATTCATCAAACCTCCTCTGAGGGTGCAGAAGTGCATGTTCTTAAGATAAGTTTTTGAAAAATCTCTGGACCCTTCTCTAAATGCATGAGAAGGGTTAAAATACTACTTCCTAATTCTAATAATAGTGTTTTTACAAAATTTTAGGATACGGCTCTCAAATGACCGTCCTTTTTCTAATCTAAACAAAAAGAAACAACAAACTACTAAAAATAAGCTACTTCTCAATTTGGTCCTTAAAACTGCAAGTGTTCATCATGGATTTGAGAAGAGTTGGTTGGCCGACTTCTACGCTGAGCTGGGCTGCGAAAACGGAATCTATGGGAGCTGGCACTACTTTCTCGGCTGAGTTTATGATGCATCTCATAGTCATCCATTGACTGTGTGGCTTGACTAAGTATGCCCAATAGCACTCCCAATTCAACCTATTCAATGCTTGGATCGCTTTTCCCTTTTCCTGTGCCTTCTCTTTCCATTCTACCTCTATTTGTGACTTTTTTGGTAGGTATCCCGGGGTGGTTTCTGTGATTAAGTTGGCTCTGTGTAAATTTTCATTTACACAGTCTATAAGAATGCTCATCTGTGTCGCTGCTACCTCTGCCACCTGTTTTGCCTGCCTGATTTGATCATCCCATTTGTTGAAGAGCAATTCTTTATGGCTTTCATTTATTCTGGGTGCATTTGCTCTCTTCCCTTCCTCTCCATCCTGCCAAGCTAGATACTCTGTCACTCATCTGTCAACCTGGTCGTAGTCACTTTGCAGGTTTGTCACTTGATTGGTGAGTTTGTCGCTCAGCTCACAATAGTGACTCCACTACGATATTTTACGTCCCAAGTCTTCCTGTTGCTGCAGAAGTTGCTCATTTAAGCTAGTAGACTCTGAAACGAATTCGGCAAGCTTGGGCTCGTCCTTGTGTATTTCTTGTAAAGCATGCAACTGCTTTCCTTTTTTGTCCAGGCTTTTCTGATAGCTAATCTGCATTTGCTGAAAGTCTTCTTGTAGTTTCTCGAGTTGTTTGGACACTTCATTACTGGCATTGGCTTGTTGTAGCTATTGTTGTAGTAGCTGTATTTGGTTTTCTTGCTCCCTCAACAGTTGCTGAACTTCCGACGCTTTGTCGATAGTCGCAGAAGCGTATGCTCCTGCGATTTGAGACAACTTCGTGAGATTTTATGTCAGGTTGTTGTTAGGGTCTTTCCATAAGACGTCTAAATGTTCAGCGTCCTGTGACAGCGTATTCTCCAGCATTCTCTTCTTTCTTTGTCTCCTCACCACTGCTTTATGTTGAGGACTGTAGAATACATCCCGTGGGGGAATTTCCTCTACACTAAGTAGAAGCTCAGAAGGCAGAGCGATATGACTGTGCTCTTTTTCTGAGACACTACCGACCATGGTTGAAACCATTTCTTGTGCTACCTGTGCATTGCTCACAGGTGTTCTTGGGACTTGCCCTTCAAGGCTGATTAGCTCGTTGAAGTTTTCCCACTCTTTATCGAGCTCTGTCGTGACGAGTGGCGATTTAATGATGGGAGGAGGGACATCTCTTTGTGGGGAGGCGATAACTTGCAGTTGCGACATTACACTTGACTGAGCAGTATCCTTGGTTGTTTCTTCGCCTTTTCCTTGGTCGCTTGCAGACTTTTTAGAACGTTCAAGTGTTCCTTGGGCAGCGTCATATTTGGATTTGGAAGTACTGGAATTTCCGCTGAGGCTGACACTGGGAGTAGGCTCTCTAGCGAGCAGTCGCAGCTTTTCTAGGGGAACACTGGCTAACCTTCTTTCTCTAAATAAAAAAAATCTTTGGAGGTCATCTGGGGATAACCTCGACTTAGCTTCTAGCAAAACTTCCTGGAATGAACTTTTATTTTGAAACAAGTCATCAAATAAATCTTTCTTTCCGGCGAACACTTTTATTCTGACACTTATAGTGAAATCATGGGCAACATTATTTAGGTTAAAAGGTCGAGCGGGGAATTTAAATAATTGTAGAGACGTCACATTCCCTACTTCGGCAAAAGCATGTCCTACATCAAACAATGAGAAGGCCCCACAAGCTACAGGAAACTGAGGCCATATGGCCTTCTTTTTGTCTTTTAGCTCTTTGGTTAGGCTGCCTTCTGAGCAAGTCTGATAGGCAATTTCCCTAGCCAAAAGCTTGTTGGGGACATACAGAGGTAGGACATGTGGAGGTACAGTGCTCTCAAACACTCTAATATAAGTGAACCATTCTTCCCCGAACCATCTCGCGACGGGGATGATGTCTATTTGCGCTTCGGGTGAGAACCTTGGGGGTTCTTCACCATACATCATCCTATATAGGGGTAAGATGAGCCCGTAGCAAATCTGATAGAAGTGAGGGGAAAACTGTGAATCCCATAATACTTTGTGATAAACATGAATAGGTGACAGGTCCTGGGTAGTCCATTTCCAACCCATAGTTGGAAATTTAGATACATAGCAAATAGAATCCATAATTTAAGCAGACAGATAAAAAGGAGGATAGACCCTTTGGGAAAAAGATCTCTTAGACCGTTAATTCATGACAACAGTGCATAAATTATCAGAAAATATTTTGGCCCAATCCACGAGATCGGCATTTGTGGCAGCGTCTATGAGTGGTAGCCATTCAGACAAAAAATTATTTATGTCTGGCATCCCAAATAGCCTGCACAACATGGCCGCAGCAAAACAATATGGAGAGGTGAGGGACCAGTGTTGTACATACCATTTTTGTCCCTTTTTAGCGGCTCCTCTCTTCTGGTCCATTCTTTAGTGGTTTCTGCTAGGTTTGGGTTCTCTGCTACAAATTTCTTGACAAATTGCATGTTGTAGGTCGTCTGAGGCTCAGGAAGATGATACGTAAGCTTTAAGTCTTGTGCGGCGAATGATCCTATGAGCCCATGCCCTGGAGCCTTGAATTGTCTGCCTTGTAACTCTGCATTATCAAGTATCCATCTGATCATATCTGTATACGGAAAAATCTTGGGTCTAGTTGCTATTTAGTGAAGAAATCAACATGCCAACTCTTCTAAGGACGCCTCGGAAGAGTTTTGTGATCCCGCAGCACTATCAGCCTTCATTACTCTAGGAGTTTCCTCCTCCAGCAGCCTATACATGCCTTCCCAGGTCGAATTTCCTGCATCCTTGTTGCATGCAGTGTCTGTGTACAAGGGCACCATCTCCTTTGCCTTTTCCTTCATCTCGGAGCCTTGGGCTTTATGTTTCTTCCCCATTTGCTCCTGCATTCGGCTTTTGAATCTTCTTATCTCTTAGTTCCTGCAAATTACGAGCGAAGTGGAAATGACTGATTGAGAAAGGTGATGGGAGAGTTTTAAATGCAGCAGATCTACCAAATATGCCACCTTACGTGAAACAATTCTTTAGCAAAGCACGCGTCTTTATTTCATTAAATAACTGACAACTAATCCACTTACTATCATTAAAAGCGCATGATTTGGGGTCATATTATGGTAAGTGGCTTTTCTTTGAATGGCGTGCCCGAAGGATTCGTGATTAAATGATTCATGATTTGCTTTACGTTACATTGAAGATCGTGCCATCACAAGGTGTGCTAATCGCAAATCGCCAAATCGCAGACTATGCCATTGCGGCGATCGCAATATCGCAGGTCGCAACATTGCGGGTCGCAGGAGTTTGATGTTTGTTAAGTATTTCCATTTCATTTCTGCGATGTGCGATCTTGCGATCGGTGTTATTGCAGATCGGCTGATTTTGAGGTTTTTCCTTATGAATATTACTTACTGCGGTGCGACGTTAGGCTTAACGTGGGGGGGCCTTACGCATTAATGCAATTTTTTAAAGACCTTTTCCTTATCGTAGACTTAGGTTAAAAATATTCAAAAGACCGTTCTAAGACTACGATGGTAGCTTTATTTTGAAGAAGGAAAATTTGATTTTTCTCAAAATTAAACTAGGGGTCCCCATTCATTTAGTATTTTGAAAAAATACTAAAATGAAAAAGGGGGGGTTGTTGCTGGCCACAACAATTGGCGATTCACTTGGGAGAACAAGTTATCTCTGAATTTCTTTTGACGTTTTCCAAACTTCTAAAAGTAATAAAAAAAATTTCTCAGAAAACTTAAACTTTATTATAGAAAGATAAAAATATTATACTTCAAACTATCAATGATATTTCGTTTCAACTCCTTTGTATTTACTTGTATTCTTAGCTTGTTCTTGCATTTACACCAGTCCTTACTTGGTCTTAAATAAAAATTAAAATAAAGTC
>APFE030329242.1:16183-26219 GCA_000404065.3 Pinus taeda
CGTGGTCAATTTTCACGGAGGAAATGATAGCACATTATGAGGATACAAAGAGAAACACCTTCTTTAGAGCAACATCAGAACAATTGGAAAGAGTAAAGGGCTTTGTTACATAGTAGAAAGTAAAATTATGGCAACAAGGAAGTCTACCCGTCACAACCATAAAGATGGAAGTGTTGTTTCTTCTAGCCTTCCACAACCTACAAGGGTTACACCACAACAATTGGAAGAAAAAAGAGAAAAAGGGCTTTGTTACAATTATGATAGCAAATGCACTAAAGGTCATAAGTGTGCTGAGAAGAAATTATTGTACATAGAGTATGAAGAGGAGGAAGAAAAGGATCAAGAAACATCAAAAGAAGAGGATATACATGAGGACCCAACCCCAGAGAAAGAAGAAATGAATCAGACAATATCTTGTAAAGCATTGGCAAGAATTACCACCTCTGAAACTCTCAAGATAGAAGGACATATCAAGAAGAAAAAGGTGCAAGAATTGAAAGATCACATCGAGAAAGAATAAATGAATCCTACCATATCTTGTAATTCATTAGTCGGAATTACCACTCCTCAAACTATCAAGATAGAAGGGCATATCAAGAAGAAAAATGGTCAAGAAGTGAAAGATCACATCAAACATCAAGAAATGAATCCGACCATATCTTGTAAAGGATTGGAAGAAATTACCACTCCTCAAACACTAAAGATGGAAGGACATATGAAGAAGAAAAAGGTTCAAGCAATGAAATATCACATCGAGCATCAACAACAAGTTTTCCAACTTTTAAAGGATCATGCCACTTTGGTGCAAAATCGAATGAAACAAAAGGTAGATCAACATTGTAGTGAAAAAAATTTTGATGTAGGTGATTGGGTATTTTTACTGCTAAATCTCAGGCAAGCTATTTATGAGAAGGAAATGTTGGCAATACTATATGCACTTAAGAAATGGAGACCTTATCGAATGGGAAGACACTTCAAGGTAAAAATGGATCATGATAGTCTTAAATAATTTTTAGAACAACTGTTATATTTAGAAGAGCAAAAAATAATGGGTCACAAATATGTTGGGTTATGACTTTGACATCATCTATAGAAAAGGGACGCAAAATTTTGTTGCAAATGGACTCTCAAGAAAGGGTAAGGATGTGGAAGCATTGTTTTGTGATATTTCTATTATCCAACCAGATTGGGTAAATGAAGCAAGGGATGAATGGAAGAAGGACGAAGAAGTATGGCCACTTATTCAAAAATTGCAAAAGATCCCAATTCAAACAATATTGCCAGAAATTGAAGAGGAAGGAAAAATCATATTGGAACTTGGAGCAGTCACAGAAACAAGAACCTGACAGCTACGAAATCGATCAATTTCAGAGTACCTCATCAGGTGGAAGACCTTACCCACTGAAGATTCCACATGGGAGGACAAGAATTTTATACAGAAGCATCAAGAACTACTCAAGCATTGAGGACAACACTTTTTGAAGGAGAGGGGCATGTTAGGCCCCTATACTACTAGTGTAACCCCTTAGTGTTATTAGTACAACCCCCTTATTATATTGTTGTACCCATGTAGTCCCCATATTTTTACTATTATGCCCCATAGAAGCCCACTATTGTTATTATTGTGCCCTTACATTATTATTGTTATGTTGGCTCTAATTACATTATGACCCCTTAGACTCGTATATATAGAAATGAGGTATTTTCATTTGTATCATCCAAGAATTTTTCATTTGTGTAATGTAAAAGAGGTTGCCCCCTTAAATAGGTTGAACTATAAGGCGTTGATCTCTCTTTTCTATCTTTTTGTGAGCTAGTTTCATAATAGCTGCCCTCGCTGCCCTCAACACACCAATCAAGCCAAAACAAAAGAGGAAAAGGCATGCCTCCATGTATTTCAGGGCTAGGAAGAACACAAGAATCAAAACAAGGAAACCTCAACCCTCTTCAAAAGTGCCAATTACAATTGAAGATGCACCCTCTACTAAAGGGAAAGAATCCCCTTCCAAGGCACCTATCACATATGAAAGGGGGACTCCTAGATCTCCCACATGGAAAGAAAAGATAGAACTACAGGACCCAAAAACAGTCCTACAAGAGGCCCAGGCAGTTCTACAGGAGACACTGTCAAAACTACAGGATACCCAACAGCTTGAGAAAAGGATAGAAGAATAGCCATAGGGGAAGGAGGAAGAACTGGAGATACAAGAACCTAATCCCCAGCCTATTCTGGCTTCCTATTACAATCTTCTTGAGGGAGGAAGGATAATTCCACAAAAGTCTGCAATTCCACTACTCTTTGAATTAGAGAAAGAGAGAATAAGAACAAATAGATGGATGCAAATAGCCAAATCTAAGGGATTTAAGGATGTTGGCCATATGGAAAACAAAGTCAAATAAATGGGCAAAGAGTTGAGTGATATTAGAAACAAGGAAGCAATTACAAGGAGCCACCTTGAAACTAAAAATGAATTGTTAAGGAGACAGCTGCAAGAGAAAGAGACCAAGCAGGCATGCATGGCTAGCTATCCATGGAGGCATTGCAATATAGAACACCAAAAAAATCCTATGGCCTATATCTCGCAGACCAATGGTTTCAATTTTAGATAAAGACTTTGGCACAAAGAGGCACAATGCCTTTCCAAGACTACAGGGAGTTTATGGACCTGTGTGACCAGAGCACATCAAAAGATAAGGCAAAGATGTCAGAATTCTACCTACATAACATGACCCTCATAGAAATGAGTGTGTGGGACCCCAATGCTAAGTTAGGGGACCTACAACTAATGGCCATGGCCTCATGGATGAACCATGAAGAGTTAAGGGTAGCAGAAATAAGAAGGTTGATGATAAAAGAGTAGAATGAGCCATTAATGATCAGAGTTGAGCCATAAGATCCTATGGCACTCATCAGCACACATAACCTACTTGCCAATAATTCCCAGATTGCCCCTAGATATACAAGTGATTAGGCACAAGCCATTGCACACTTTGAGGATATGCAAAGGCTACTTGGGGATGAATGTGTGCATGCATGCATGAGGATATGGAACACCTTACCACACAGTCTGCAGATCGGGGAATATCATTCCCCCATGAGGATGAAGGAGGCATTGAAAAGATTGCCAATGTACAAGCACTCCATGCAGAGGCTTAAGGTCAATTGGATTGGCCTCAAACTGAATCCCCTACTGCTGTTAGGCATGCTAGAAGGCAAAAGAGAAGAATAAGAGGAGGAGCAATGGAAGGATAGAGACACGAAGGCAAGATTCTATGGCAAAGAAGAATAGACCACATCGAAAGCATGGGATGCTAGGGAGGCCACCAGGTCCATAAAAGGTGAGGAGATTGACTAAGTTGCTCAGAGGATGAGCAACACTTTCAGTAGGGGGGTGATGATGAGCCTCATAAATGGGTAATTATATGGGCTCATTTTACCTCCTAACCTAGTCAAACCAACCATTCTCTTAGCTTATTACATGATTTTTTGATTATATTTATGCTTACAGAGTGAGTTGAGTTAGTTATTGTGCCATGTGGTCTAATGTGTATTTAATGCAAATTATTGATGATTTTCGAAGTCAAAGTCAAGGATCCAGTGGACAAATGGCAGAAAATACCTCGAAGTGGACAGAGGCGAGGAATTATAGGAAGGAATCCCCCTCATTTATTACTCCTCACTTCGAATTCCCCTTCATTCAAATTGGAGTACAAGTAGTCGAATCATGCACTAGAAGGCAGCCGAGCAAGTGGAGGATGACTGATGATTATCTCAAGTTTTAGGAGCCAAGCCTCCCTAATTTTAAGGAAGTTGTTGGTAGCTTCATTTTTATAAGTAGAGAGGCCTAGGGCCTCACTAGGGTCAGATTTTTGTTGAATTTTTGCTTATGTAAACTCTGCTCCATCTTTGAGCTCATAATTTTTTAGACAGTTTCATGTAATATTGTTATTTTTTTTTATAATAAAGATGAAATCATTTTTTAGCTAGAACTAAGTTACCTCAGAGGGATAAATCTCTTGGGTTAGGGCCCAATCCAAGCAACCAAGCTCCTCTTTACTTGTATTTGTATGTTTTATTTCAATTTGTAGATTAGGTTGCTTTTGATGATTCAGTAGTTTGCTTCCATTTGTGCTTTCTATAGCAGGTTAAGCAGTGATAAAGAAAAGATTCAAAAGGCTAGTAACAATTCATTGGCCTCTATTCCTCCCTTTGGGACCATGATTTGAGGAAAATACCCTCTTGCTGCCCCAAAAACACAGATTTCCCTCATGAATAGGACTTCTAATGTTTGCAGCTTTTTAGTGGTTAATAGTCTAGTTTTGCTTTGCTTTAGAACTTCTTCATCATGCTCACTTCTTTATTTACAATAGTCTTCTTTCATGCTTTCCTTTCTTGTATTAGTTATTAGCATTTCCTTCCATAGATCATAGTTTAGACTATTTTGATGCAAAACTCTGTTTTCCTAGATGCACTCATTTCATTGCTTGCTTGATTTCCTTGGTTGACTGCTAGCTTTGTTATGAAGTAGAGCTCTTCTAGTAGTAGGCCAGCCTATCAGCCATCCCATCCTCCATCTGATCCATGCCCTACAGGTCGCCCAAGTCTCCCCTCAATTCTACCTTAGTTTCCTACATTTTCCATAGAACTTCTTCCTCTCTCCTTGAGCAAATCCAATCATCTTTCTCTCTCCTGATGATTCTTGGTGGACCCTAGGTACCTTAACACATCATTCCAACCTTCATCTACCTTTTCCACCCACTCTAACACCTTCAAAATAATGAAAACTACTCTCAACCTCCTCTTGTAGCCCTCCTGTAGAACATTGTTTTTCTCCTGTAGATTTCTTGTGTCCTCTTGTAGATCTTCCTATAGGATTTCTTTTGAAGGCCGAGTGTGGGAAAAGCCTCCAGAAGGCCACTTGAGACCTCTTAGGACCCATCCACACCATCCTACATCCTCTTAAGTCCTAAATCCACCCTCCAATGCCACCTATTCATTATCATGTTCACACACAATAAACTACATTCATGTCAAATTCACATAAAAATACATAAAAATCCAAAAAGATGTTTTTTTCTTATTTACTTCCAGAAATAGCTTAGTTAGATGTTATTTACTTCCTTGATTAGGTAATGGCATTCCTTTCATGGTTTTCATAGATCTTTCTTCAAAAGTAGGATTAGTTGGTTAATTAGGGTTTACTAAGTTTGCTTTACATTTCAATCTTTATCCTTTTTGCAGTTAGAATGGCATCTATAGAGTAATCTTTCTCTCCCTTCATCACATATAGAGCTTCTTCTGGAATCCATAGAAGTTGGCTTGAGCTCCTAGTGATCTTGCACTAGCTTACCAAGTGAAAACCTGCAGTAGGAACTAGTACTTGTGCATAGAGCACCGACGCTTCCAAGTTTGTTACGAACTACCGAGTTGATATGAGTAAAGTAGGAAACCCAGGAGTTGCAACATTATTGCTGCAATACTGGTGCTCACCAATTTTTGTTGTTTGTCTACACCATTTACAATAGATTAGTTCCTTTAGATCTCAATCCTTTTGACATTATGTGTTTTAGGAATTTTATTTGTCTTTGAGTAGCTTGTTCCCCCTCTCTTTCTTAGTTTCTTCATAACCTTTTTGGGTGGGGTTTTGTGTGGTTGATTGGCTTTTTATTTTTCTGTCATTTTCAACATTATTTTTAGTATTTTAGAACTTTATTTTCAGCAACACATGGCATCATAAAACATGCTCAATTAAATCATCCACTTAACACATTATTTTCACATGTTCACACCCTAAGCAAATGTGATCTTGGTTAACACCGCTAAGCCAAGACTTGAAACACTATACCTTAATAATTCAACCTACATATATTAAGCCCACTTGGGCACCAAGGCCAAACAATATTTGTAGTTTAGGTGTAGGATAGGTGGGATATACTTCCAATAACACCCATTGATTTCTTTCATTGAGACATATAAGTTGACATATTAGGGAGCTTAAAATCCTTCACCATCCCATGGTCGAAAGTCAGAGTGCATCAAAAACTCAATTCAAAGGGGGTTAGGCTAGGTCATTGTGTGAACGATTCTCCTTGGGGATACCCAAACCATAGTAGGGAATCATGTGCATTGGTTGAATACCAATAAGCTCAAGACTCAACCACCCCTGTGGGATGAAGGTAACAGTAGTTACCAATCTTAGGAAAACACCTTATAGGATTGGGTGTGGGAAGTAGTTGGTTCTCTACCTTACCTTTCTTTGGAAAAATCTGCTTGCGAGGAAGAGATTCTGTCAAGTAAGAGGTTCTTTGGAAGGCCATATGAAACAATAGATTTAGGATTGTCTGAGGATTTAGACCACCTATAGGCTAGACATATTTTTCCTTGATAGTATGTGATTTCTTGTATTAGAGTAACATCATTAATACAATTATTTTACACTTGGCACCACTGCGCTAGGTGTTTGCTTGTTGTTTGTTGCTCTTTTATTCCCATCATCACCATTTTGTCCTTAAAGCCATTATTTTCTTGACATCATTGTTCCCCTTGGGCGTTTTTCATGGAGAATTAGA
The DNA here is from genome assembly GCA_000404065.3 of Pinus taeda. Classification (NCBI taxonomy): domain Eukaryota; kingdom Viridiplantae; phylum Streptophyta; class Pinopsida; order Pinales; family Pinaceae; genus Pinus; species Pinus taeda. The sequence continues at coordinate 22,754 of APFE030329242.1, forward strand.
GGCTTTCTCCCTTAGTTCCCATTAGGACATATTACTCCTCCCTGTCAAGTTAGAGCACATCCTATCAATCCTCCATCAAGTCATCATTCTAATTCTAATTCTACTGATTCTTCTAGTTCTTCCTTTGATTCTACGTCTTCTTAACCTTGTACCTTCAGCATGTCAGGCACCAACATGGGTTCAGGAAACCAAGGTGGTAATCTAGGTACCAACTAGGGTGAACCCACAAGTGGAACCTCCACTGTTGTGGTCACTCCTCCTCCATTACTTCCTTTTATGGTTGGTTTGAGTCTCCCTGATTTCAACTAGCTCATCAATGATCTTCTTCACCATGATCCCAATTGGTTAGTTATGCCTATTAAACTCCCTTTCAACATCCCAAAGTTTGAAATTAATCTCGGAGAAGATCCCACAAATCATGTTTTCTCATTCCATATGTGGTTTTCATCCAATTCTATCACTGAAGACCCCATCCATCTTTGTATGTTCTAACACACTCTTACTGGAGCTGCTGCTAAGTGGTATGTTGATCAACCTAGAGCCACTCTTTCCACTTTTGTGACTCTAGCCAAATATTCTCTTGCCCATTTCCAATTACCTCTCTGTTATGACATAGGTACAGAACTATTGACTTATTTCCGTCAAACTTCATGTTGGGCATGGAATCCCCCCACAACATGTTTTGGGGCTCAAATCCGAAGTTTTGGTCAAATATGTTGTAAGACTCTGCGAATTATGGGCGCGGAGCATGAAATGTATATTGAGTCATAGGGCTGTATTCCCTGTTAGGATATTTCGACATGTAGGAATAGTTAAGTATAACTTGGTCTAGTATAGAGTTAGGTAAAGTGTGTTTCTTTACTATGTACATTTGTAATTTGCAATCCGATGGTCACAATATGTAGTGATCCGATGGTTCATTCTCTCCTCGGTATTACCGACACTTGATCCGTGGCTTGACACCTGATTGGTCCATGAATTCTATTTAAAGCGCATGGAGGGTCATTTGTAGGTTCACGTGCATGAGAGAAGCTTATGTAAATTTTCATTCTTTTATTAATAAATTGCCTGTAGTAGCCACGTTGGCGCAGGCCGTGGACTGTTTCCCTCTGTGAGGGTTTTAACCACGTCAAAATACTGGTGTATTGATCTGTGATCAGTTTGTGAGCGGTGTCCTTTTGGTGTTTTGTCTGAGGAACTTACCCTGTACATTCCTACATGGTATCAGAGCAATTTGAGGGTCGCGTCCATTGTTGATCCAAATCTGAAGCCGGTAGAATTGCATGCGATTGCCATCTCCTAGATCTACTGTTTCTGATTGCTTTCGGGTCGAGAGGACTACTCTGTTGTGTTGGGAGCATCTGTTCCAGTGTGGAACCCCTTTCGTTTCACGTGAAAAGGTTTCCAGTAGCCCTAGCTGCGTCATTTTTTAGATCTGGAGGTATACAATGTTTATTTGCAGTTTACTGTTATTTTCTCTCTGTTTATTTCGGTTTTGGTTTGTTTAGCTATTTTTTTTACCGGATCTATACCTTTCATTTCTGCGTATGCTCTTTGCCCTGCAACTCTGTGCAATCTGGGCAAACTAGAAATAAAAAGGAAGATTTTTTCTCATGCGTATGCTCTTTTCCCTGCACCTTAGTGTGATCTCAGAAAATCAGAAACATTGAGGAAAATATTTAGTTTCCAGGTAAAGCTAACTTTAAGCTGTAAGGCTTGCTTTTTTTGCATATTCGTGTTAGGTTTTGTGTTTTTGTTTTGTGGGGAGAAAAAGAGCTTTCTCAAGCAAGCACGCAATCCAAAGCATCCGTGACTAAAAGAAAACAAAGCCCCCCCCTCTCTCTCTCTCTCTATCTTTTTGTATAGCTCACTTGGTTCAAAGCTAATTGAAGAGAGTAGAGGTCTTGGGTTCAAATCTCCTTTTTGTTGAAAAAGGAGCATTTTTTTTTTCATTTTCACACATTCTCGCACTTTGCCGGCGCCTTCATCAACGTTTTTTAAAAAGGTCATAACTTCTTCATCCGGAAGCCGTTTTCAGAACCGTTTTTTTTTTAACCAGCCTAATTTTTTCGAGCTCTTTCCATTGGAACACTTAGTTTCAACATATCTAGCTTAAGTTTCTATAAAAATGGAAAGTTCATGCCAAGTTATCCTTGACAGCACCAACTACTTCCAATGGTGGTCCTACATTGTGGATTTACTTAGAAGTAAAGGTCTTTACAGAATAGCCACAAGCCAAGAAACCAAGCCAAAAGATGAAGAGAAAGTAGCCAAATGGGAAAATAGGCAAGATCAAGCACGTGGGTTGATAGGGATTTCAATCTCTCCCAATCTTAGATTCCATATTGTTGAACTTGATACTCCTGATAAAGCAATGGAGCAACTTACTAAAGTTTTTGGAATAAAAAATGAACTTAGAGCTCATCAGCTTGAAAATGAGTTGCTTACATTAAACCCCAATGATTTTTCTTGCATTGAAGATTTCTTGTCCAAGTTCAAGACCATTAGACTTCTTTTGGAAGGTGTTAAAGTTAAGAAATAAGACAGTGCCCTTATCTATTGCATTCTTTCTAAGTTGGGACCAGCCTACTCTGTGTTTGTTTCCACCTTCCATTCTACAAGAGAAGCCTTCATTTCTCAAGGACATGACTACAAGCCCTCTTCCTTTGATGCTTTTTGTGATTCTTTAATAAGAGAACAAGAAAAACTCTTACACCTTGGTCTTCTTAATCTTGGAAACTCTTCTAAGAAAGCGTTAATCGCCCAACAGCAACCAAACTCAAAGAATCCTAAGAAGTCATATCCTAAAAGAATGGTCCTAAACCAAACAAGGGTCCTAAGAAATTTCAGCCTCAAAATGAAAAATCATTTCATCAGAATGATAAGGCAAATAAAAACAAAGGCAAGAAGACTGATAGACATTGCAACTTTTGTAATCGAGATGGTCACTTAGAATCTAAATGCTTTAAGAAGATGGAAGCCTTGGAAGGAGCAATGAAGAAGCATAACATCAATTTGGAGTCTTCAAATTCATCTTCAGGAATGGCACTTTCTGCATGTGGTTGTCAAGCATCTCGTTCTGGCTATGCATTAAATGTCTCTTCTTCCTCTCATTCTCATGAATGGCTCATTGATTCTGGAGCTTCTTATCACATGGCCAAAAATAAAGCCATGTTTTCTTCTTTAAATGATTGTAGCACCAAAAATATATATGTTGGTGATAATAGATCTCTTAGTGTTGTAGGGACTGGAACTGTTCATATAGACAATGGTCAATTTAATGATGTATTATGTGTTCCAACCTTATCCTGCAACCTTCTATCTGTATATCAGATAACTCATTCAGGTGAGGTAAAATCGTTGAATTTTCACCTCACGATGTTGTAATTAAGGACCTAAGAGATCCTAGACAGATTTTAGCTATTGGCATTGCTGATGATTCTACAAGGTTGTATAAGTTTCACAA
>APFE030329242.1:43831-56116 GCA_000404065.3 Pinus taeda
TGTATAAATATGTATTGTAACATTGAAAGGAAAATAATGAAAAATCAAGCTGGTAGTCCTGGTTTTGGGATCCAGTGGGAAATCTCTGTGTATGTGTTTTATGTGTTATGCTCTCGCATTTTTATTTTTTTCCTGTGATTTAGAATTCATATGCAGGTAATTTATGTACGGGGTTAAAACCTACATTGTGTTTCTTAGCTGCCATGTTGGTTTCCATTTGGAACAATATTCTTCCCAGTTCTGTGTTTCATAAATACTTCTCAAAGTCTCTGTATGTTGGGAAGGGTCCCATTCTGTTACTATCACCATGGTAGTGTCTTTTTTATTTAAATATTCTCAGCTTAGGAAGTCAGACCGACAATTCTTTTCACCTTTGATGTGTTCGACTTCAAAGTTGAAATGTGCAAATAGAACCTACCACCTTGCGAACTTAGCTTCTCCTGATTTCTTTATAGCTTTACTAAGGACTTTCTTTAGTGCAGAGGCATCTGTTCTTAAGAGAAAATTTTTGTGTATCAAGTGGATATCAAATTTATAAATGCAGTTCCATGCTGCTTTGACCTCTTTTTCTATAGTAAAATATGTTTTCTCAGCTGGGCTCCAAGTCCCTGAGACAAATTGAACTATTTGTTCTTTTCCTTCTTTCTTTTGCTTCGAAATTCCTCCCCACCCTTCATTGCTGGCATCTGTTTCAACAATTTTAAAAGAATCTTCATTAGTGATATAAAGAATAGAAAGAGTTTTTACCTTCATTTTAATTCTTCTGACAGCTTCAGTGTGGGCCTGAAACCAAGGTTCTTGATGTGTTTGCAGTCTTCTGTTGAGTAATAATCTATCTTTGGCGTACTCTTTGTAAAAGTTGCTTACATAGTTTAAACATCCCATGAATCTCTATAATTGAGTTTTTTCAGTGATAATATCTAGAAATTTATCAACAAATTCCAAAGCATGGTTTTGCAGAGTGATATGCCCATTTTTAATTGTATGGTCAAGAAACTTGATACTTGTCTAAAATAATTCAATATTTTTCTTGCTAAGAACCAATCCATTGGTTTTGACAAGTTGTACAAATTTCTGGATATGTTTAAAGTGATCATGGACGTTTTTAGAAAATATAAGTATATCATCAATGTATACTAGTAACCAATCAAAATATGGCTTGAAAATATTATCCATAACCTTCTAGAATTTGGAGGGGTGTTATATACATATTTGGGCACTGCAACCCCAATCACATATGTCGATAAACCAAGGGCTCTCAAACCCCTAAAGTTGTTGTTTCATACCCTAAAGGATCAAGGTCAACTGATTACATCATTTCCCAGAAGTTCCACCTGAAAAACTACTCAGAACTGGTCAAAACTAACCCATACAGACTGCTCCTTGGTCAAGGTGCGACCCATCTCACCTATTACACATGGGGGGTGTGATGCATACTAAAAAGGCCTTTTGTAGGGTGCGATGGGCGAGAGTAGACAAATGGCAGAGACAATTTTCTAAGTGGAAACCTAGAGAATCTTCTAAAAACTTCTCATATGACACATGCCTCTCTGAATTCACCCAGGGATGAGTAAGAGATCATGAAATCTCCACGTGGAACCAAGAACTATCAATAAAATGACACTAATCAAAAACACAGAAGCTGACTCACCTCCCTGCAAATATTTATATATGGATCCCTCATCCTAGAGATCCAAGAGGCTGGAATTTTGTAACTTGTAAGGAAGTGTTGTTGGTTTCTCTTTGAGACATTGTATTGTTGGGTGATCTTGCTTTTCATGAGGTGAAGAGAGCTTTCATGCTGGGAGGATGATGCTAGATCAGACAACTGGGTTGTAATCCTCTCTTCTACTTCTATCAATAAAGTTATTTTAGTTTTCCTCCATATATTTGTGTGTTTATGAATCTTGTATTTGTGTATGTAATTGTATGGTTAATGTACTTCTGATTCTATATTTTTTATGGTATCATAGATCTCTATGATTTGATGGTTTCTTGTTGCTTTGCCTCTACAGGTATTCTTTGAAGTGGGACAAGTGAGAAAGGATTGGCAAGCTCTATCAAACGAGAGAGGAAACAAGCAAAGAGCCAAGCGAAAGAATAAGGTTGGTGCTCTTTGCTTCTCTTTTATCTACCATCCATAAAGGAAAACACAAGTTACTTTGAATTGTTTGTTTCTACAATAGCTACCCATCTTAGTGGGACTAGTAGATCAAATAGACACTAGTTTTCCTGGAAACAAAATGGTGACTCCGCTGGGGAGTGAATGGTTTGTTTTTTTGTTATTGTTGTTTGCTTTATAAACTATAGATGGAGCCTAAAGTTAAGCCAGTTAGCCTTCGAACTGCTTTTGCCATGCAACTGCAAAGTAGATCAACGTTGTTTCAGTCAATATCCAGGTTAGTTTATGAACTAAACATTTGACTTGAAAACATCCTAAGTGCCCTCATGGTAGCTCAATAACCTCATAATATCATACCCCTATACTTTGTGTTTACTGTCCATCATAAGCTCGGCTTAAATCACTGAACTTAGCTGCAAATTGTGAGTGAAAACCAAGCTCAGTTTCGTTCTTTGGACCATCGCATTGTCTCTCATTGGCATTCTAGATGCATCGCACCTCCCGTGTGCTGTAGGTGAGATGCATCCCTATTTCCCTTAAGGACAAGTGCAATGATTGAATGAGATTGTTTCCCTCTCTGGAATTTGGTTTTTCTTCATTGTTTTCAGCTCTATTCAATAGTTTTGCTACCTATGATCAGTATATCATTGTTGAAGCCTTCTTCCTTTACATTATTCAGCCTCCATTGATAAGGAATTGTGAATGTTTTCTATGTATTTTTCATCATTTACAGTCCTTCTTTGCAAAAATTAACTTAATCGAACCGTCATCTTTTGATTTGAAAGTGTCGTAAGTGCCATTTTGAGTCAAGAGGAAGAGTGTCGTAAAGTATTCCTCTTCTAGATAGTCAATTGTACTTTTTCCATTGTATTTGATTTGAAATGTCAATATTTGAAGTGTCGAAAACAGTTTTCATTCGAAGTCAAAAGTGTCATTTTAGTCTTCCTTTCATTTTGAAAAGAAATTGTTGAAGTGTTGCTTCGAAGAAAGTAGTTCAGATCTGTACTTAGTTTTCTTTTTGGCATTCTCACATTAAGGAAACGGAAAAACAAATACATGCATGTGCATTTGCATTTAGAATGCATGCAGAAAATGATTTAGGAAAAGTGCATTTAGTGTGTGCTCTCTGCTCTCTGTTGAAAGAATCGTACTTTTCTTTCCTTAGTAGCTAGGATTTTCATTGCTAAAAAGAAAACAAACAACTGTTTATCATTTTAGATTGCATATTTAGGAATTTTACATCTACATCACACGGTGAACCTTGAAAGGCAAACTTCTTAAGAAAGATCAACTTTAAAATAAACCTCAATGAACATAAAAATTCTTTGGAACCTAATGCACAACATCTAGAAGTCTAGGCTAGAGACTTATTTTAGTGTCGTAAAACCTGGTAACTATCATTTTCATCAAAGGTTGGGTGATTCCTCCTCTTTGACACAACAAGTGCCAGCACGGACTTGTGCTCCCCGTACCATTGAGTATATATTGTGAGACCAAAATAGGATGATATCCTTTATCCTTAGGAAGCCATGTCTGCCACCCTATCGACCGCAATGCACTGAACACAACATTCGGGAAGATTGACTGTCGTACATAAAGTCCTTGGTAATTTCTCTTTAATTTACCACCAAGGTGTATATTGCAGTTTTGTGATTGGTTTGGTAATCCCTCTGTCTAGATTTCCAGAGTAGTCACTTTCGTTCCTTTTCGACTTCCTAAAAGAAAAGGTCCACTGAGCAATTGTCACTTCAAGCTCATTAAAAATCGAAGGCAACTAGAGTCACCTTTAGCTTTTTCTTGACTCTTAAAAATTGAAAAAGCAAGTTGTGTCAAAGCATCATCAAATTCGTTTAATTTGGAATAACATCTATGTTCCTTCATTGATCTTAGTTTGAGGTAATGGAGTCCACCAATCAAGGATTTCCCCATGGGGGAAATCCTAGTCCTTTCTCCTCTTGGGGAGATATTGGTACTCATTCTATGGCTACATTGTCCCTTTCAGCACTTAATTGGCCTGCCAGTATTGCTATTCTCGACCTATGTCATTCAAAACACCATAATTCCTCAGTAATCGAATCAACAACCAGATAATATTGGAGTTTATCCCTCACCTTCTACTTCGTTTGTTTCTCCCTCTCCTTCTTCCTCTTCGCTTGGTGAAAATAGTGATACTAAAGACCAAGTAACTGAGAAGAAGAAGAAAGGGAAGGAGAAGAAGAAGAAGAAGCTAGTTGCGTAAGGGGGCAACCATGCATCTTCCGGCGAAAGTCCACACACCGCACCTTCCAAACCCAAATCTCCATGTGTAATTTGCAAAGGAAACCACTATCATCAAGATTGTCCTTGCATCCCGCAGATCTTGAGATACTGGTCTCCCCGCTTGCACCATTTGGTGTCATCAACCTCTGTCGATCATGTTGAGAGTACACCATCGACTAGTGGAAGTGAAGTCAATGGACAAAAAAGAAGATCTAGATTTCCTTGTAGGTTGTGTGAAGGCGATCATTCCCTCCACCGTTGTCCTTTTCTGGATGAAGCTAAAAGCGTCTTGGATAACCGTCCTGCTTCACCGCAGCGACTTTCGCCTGGATACAAGAAACTCTTGCCGAGTCCATCGCTAGTTGAAAATTTGACAGACATACCTCTGTTGTTGGTCGAAGTGCCTATCATTGAAGATAAACCCTCTGAGTCCACACCGGCCCCAAGTCAACAGGTCGAGATGGTAGTCGACCCAGTCTTGCCTTCAGAAGGTCCGCCTTTAGATGATACGGTCTCAAAAGAGAATGAGAACGACACCATTCAAATTCTTTTTGTTAACAGAGTCTGATGAACATGGGGGAAATCTACCCATTCCTTTACCACTGGAAGGAAGTTCCCCATTTCAAGAGATTCTTCTGGCCGTTTATTTGGTCCCTACTCCAAGCAATCTAGTCGTTTCCTTTGATTGAAATCTACTAGCTGGACCCCGCCTTCCATCGAATGTATCATTCTAAATCATAGTACAGGTTTATAGCGTGATCATGTCTGGCACTATCATAGATGAAGGGGATTTTTTGAGTATCCTTTCCTCAACTGCTTGGAAAGTGCTTGGTTCGACATCGCTTCTGCCAGAGAATCGAAATTTGTCAGGCTTCAATAAAGGAACCAGTTGACCATTAGGGATCCTTCCCTATAACTTTGAGAAGGAATACTGTTCATTTGAACGTGATGGTAGTCTAAGGGCCACTAGATTATAATATACTCCTTGGGCGTGACTACGTTGACAGCATGGGAGCTATTGTTTCCTCACTCTTTCGGGTTATGTGTTTCCTGCATGAAGGCAAAATGGTATAGCTTGTTGACTAGCTTTCATTTCCCGGTTCAAACATGGCTATGAGTCAAACACTATCCCTAAATGGTCTCTTTGCACAAGAAATGTCTCTTCAACCTCCAGTTCATCCACCTAATTACTGCGAGTGATTCAGTGAATGTGACGAAACTTAGGGGGCATGCACCTTGGTCCGCTTCGGTAGGCAAACCGAGATGAAAAGATAGATTTCCTCGTAAGATATATGAATAGTCTGAAACACCCATCCGTGTAGGATATGGGATCAGTCTGGGTCCTCATCATAGGTTATATGATTGGTCTGAAATGCCATTTCCATATAGGATATGGGATCAGTCCGAAACAGGATCTCCTCATAGGTTATGTGATTGGAAGTGCTGACCCACACCATTCACCTTTGTCTATTTCGATGGACAAAGCCAAGGAAGTGTTTTTTCTACTCTGCAGACGAAACATTCTTGCTTAAATGCAAGGACTTCCATATGGTAACCTGGAAACTCTACTTTTCTTTATATCTGGGGGCATGCAAACTTTTTTACGCAAGTGAAAAGCGACCAACATAACTCTAACCTCGTAGTATTTTAGCCTAACTTTTAGTTCAACTGCTTTGGTTAGGTGATTGGTCTGATCCACCATTCACCTTTTTCGGCGGCCTCGGCAAAGCAAAGGAAATGTTTTGTAGGAAACTATCCTACCTAACCTCGGTAGTTCATTAACTCTTCGTATAGTAGTTGGTCATTTCTAGCCTGCATACAAAAGGCACTGAGCAAAGTTTCGCATGGGGCAAGCTCACTAAAAAATGAACCTACTAATAAGAGACATCTTTAAAGACGACTAGAACGAGCAATGTTTCTGCAAAGTTCAAGCTCGTTAAAAAATAAACCTAGCACTGAGCATAGTTTCTAAAGATTCAAGCTCATTAAAAAATGAATCCACCCTCGGTAAATAACCTTTGTGATTGCATTTCTATCAGCCTTTTGAGCCTTGGTCGTGTTCTTACTGCCACCTCCACTCTTTTAGCCGATCATACACCTCCACTTGATTGTTTACCCTTTTGAGGAACAACTTTGATGAGTGATTTTGTTAGCCACCCTCCTTACAATACTATAACTGAGAAGTTCCAAACTTACCTACAACCAGTTGCTACCCGAAAACATCACTTGTTTCTCAAAAACAAGTCTCTTTTAAGCTCTTTTTAGACTCGTAAAATATGAAAAGATTACCAAGCCACTGGACTTTCCAACTCGTTAAAGTAAAGGGAAGCATCATACCTCCTCTACATTTTAATCTTTTTGGACCCGAGGGATCGTTCCACAAAACGATCAAGTGCTTGTCTTTTTTGGCTCGCTAAAACTATCGAAAAGTTATCCCTTTTGTATTATTTTATACTTTTTTGGACCTAAGGGATTATACCATGAAAAAGGACTGTTGGAGTTTCCTTTTCATCCATTTTCAAACTTTCTAAACATGAAAAGGACCGAGTTAACTTTGTCGTTAAACTCATTAAAACAATAGCGACAAACTTGTCCATCCGGACAAGAACAAGTTTCACTGTCGCTAGGCTTGCTAAAACATAGCGACAGGTTTGCCCGAAGGGAAAATTATAGAACAAGCCTATGTTATCCTCCTCAATCTTGACAAAAATAAAGAGGTATTGGTCAGCAATGACTAGGGAAAAAGGGAAGAAAACTTGAAGAACTTCATTGGTAGCAAGTCACTCTTGAACATGACACTTTCACTCCATCACCATGATTGAGTCGGGTTGGGTTATTCTGTTCACCAGTCACATCACCATTGGTCTTCCGTACCATCCATTTTTGGGTTTAACACTACCAATCCATTTCAGTGTCACCAATATGTTCAAGAGAAGTCACTCAGAGAATTCACCAACCCAGCTAACACCTCATCCACTGCAATACCTTCACTCTCCATTTTTCATGACCACCATTCCTGAACCTTGTATCATCAGATAGTTTTCACCTCCACAAAGTCATTTGCTTCGTTTCGTGTCATAGATGTGGGATTCATTAAGGCCCTCCTACGACGGGTCACTTCTTGTCGACATTAGCTCGTTATCTAAGAATTTGACTTAGAAACAACCCTTTAAGTAGTTTGAAGCTTGCATGCCTCAATGGCAAGTTTCTCACTTCTGGTGATAGGTTTACATCAATGGCCTTCGACCGAAAATTTTTGCGTGGTGTTCGACATCAACTCATATATTCACACCACATGAATTGTACTGTAGTACCTTGAGGGTCATTATCATTATCGGTGATTCCTCTCGTGCCTGTTAACAACTTACATCATTAGCTGGTAATCGGGTGATGTCTTTCCATGTTCGACTTCAGAACATCTTTTCACATGGATCGACTTGTACATCGGGTGAAGATTGAACAAGTTGAAGGCCCCGGATCTAGTTTCATCCATCTGGGCTGCGATATATTCAGGAAAATAAAGAGATCAAATGTATTCCATAACTGCACAGATGATCATCCAAGCTAAGGATGATGGCTCTACAAGAATCACCAGTCTGCAACAACAGACGATTGTTTGTCCTATGTACATGAAAATGAATTTATAAAGCTGAGCATGGGAATGCCCGCCTCAACTAGATCATGAAAATAATATGAAGATAATGTATTGTATTGTGTCTTATTACAGGTCACCTTCCAGTTTGAAAAACCTCGGATCCTCATGATAAAGCATTTCACCCGACATCAGAAGATTTACGACCTCACGCTTTAGGGGGCAACTGTTATAGACATATTTGGGCACTGCAACCCCAATCACATATGTTGATAAACCAAGGGTTCTCAAACCCATAAAAGTGTTGTTTCATACCCTAAAGGATCAAGGTCAACTGATTACATCATTTCCCAGAAGTTCCACCTGAAAAACTACTTAGAATTGGTCAAAACTGACCCATACAGACTGCTCCTTGGTCAAGGTGCGATGCATCTCACCTATTACACATGAGAGGTGTGATGCATACTGAAAAGGCCTTTTGTAGGGTGCGATGGGTGAGAGTAGACAAATGGAAAAGACAATTTGCTAAGTGGAAACCCAGAGAATCTTCTAGAAACTTCTCATATGACACTTGCCTCTCTGAATTCTCCCAGGGATGAGTAAGAGATCATGAAATCTCCAAGTGGAACCAAGAACTATTAGTGAAATGACACTAATCAAAAATCCAGAAGCTGACTCACCTCCTTGCAAATATCTATATATGGATCCCTCATCCTAGAGATCCAAGAGGCTGGAATTTTGTAACTTTTAAGGAAGTGTTGTTGGTTTCTCTTTGAGACATTGTATTGTTGGGTGATCTTTCTTTTCATGAGGTGAAGAGGGCTTTCATGCTGGGAGGATGATGCTGGATCAGATAGCTGGGATGTAATCCTCTCTTCTACTTCTATCAATAAAGTTATTTGATTTTTCCTCCATATATTTGTGTGTTTATGAATCTTGTATTTGTGTATGCAATTGTATGGTTAATGTACTTCTGATCCTATATTGTTTATGGTATCATAGATCTCTATGCTTTGATGGTTTCTTGTTGCTTTGCCTCTACAGGTGTTCTTTGAAACAGGACAAGTGAGTAAGGAGTGGCAAGCTCTATCAAAGGAGAGAGGAAACAGGCAAGGAGCCAAGCGAAAGATTAAGGTTGGTGCTCTCTGCTTCTCTCTTATCTATCATCCACAAAGGAAAACACAAGTTACTTTGAATTGTTTGTTTCTAAGATAGCTACCCGTCTTAGTGGGACTAGTAGATCAAATAGACACTAGTTTCCTCGAAAACAAGGGGGCATGCTTTAGCCCGAAAGGCATGAAGTTCCATTCATAGTGGCCTGTTGGGACACTGAAAGCAATCTTAAACTTATCATCTTCATTAATTGTCGCCTGCCAAAATCCTGATTTCATATCAAATTTAGAAAATATTTTAGCCCTTGCTATTCTTGCTAAAAGATTTCCTTTGTGAGGAATGGGATAAGTATCATCTGAGAGGACAGTATTCAGAGGTTTATAGTTTATGACTAGTCTTGAGATACCTATTAACTGTTCTGAATGTTTATTAACATAAAAACCATAGTAGTTCCAAAGACTGCTGGATTTTCTAATCAATCTTCTTTCGAGGAGGCTTTCTATCTCGTTTTGATAGAGATCTCTATATTCTTTGTTCATAGGGATTACTCTGCTCTTGCAGGGTTTCCCTTCATACTTATCTTTGTAGGGAAATTCTACACAGTGTTGTTTCTATTGTAAAATGCATTTGGTTCTTCAACACATCATTCTTTTTCTATTTGTGGTCTCAGAGTTGAGATCCTTTGTTTAATTATAGGAGTCTGAAGATAGTCTCCTATCTTTATGGTGGTCTTTAGCTCCTTGAGCTCTTCAATTTTATTTTTTTCCCTTTTGATCTGCTGCATTGCTTGTACCATAGTAGAAATTCCAAGAAAAACGCAAATAATAGATTGTATCAAATAAATTCCAAGAAAATGTTTTAAATGATGTCGTTTCTTTGGTCATAGTGGCGAAATGTGTTAGGTTTGAGCTAAGTCAGAAATCAAATTACACACTCTATGACCATTCCCTAGTCATCCAATGTAAAATGCATAATTTAGGTTTACTTTATTTATATTCACAATCACATTATAAAATTACAATATTATAATATAATTATGATATATTTACATTATGTATGTACATGATTTGTTAGGATCATGAGTTATGGAGATTCCACAAAGAAAACAAATTTGATGGGGAGTGGGAATCTCATATGAAGGAACCTATTGAATCAAGTTGAACAATTTCTTTGATGCAGGTATGGACCAAAAGCAAGCAAAATGAGAAGAAAAGTTTGATCAAATAAATATAGAAGGGTCTCCATTTATTGTAAAAAAAATGAAGCCAAAATTGGGGTTGTTGCAGCTCCAACAACTAGAGACAAACTAGGAGGACTAGTTATCTCTATTCACATCAAAAGGAAGAGAGTAATGATGAGCTTATAAATAAGAGAAACTTGTAACTTAAATATTTTCGTGTCAAAATAATTTATGATCATTAAATGATAGAGAAAGAGATCTTCAAAAATACTTTACAATCTATCTTCATCCGGAATAAAACAAGATCAAAATTTATGTGAAGAGAAGGCTTAAGAATTGATTAATTAGCAACATCTAACACCAATTAAATGCATTATTTGTTCATATTTGACTTCCTTAGCTCAACATCACTTCACTACCAACTAGCGGCAATAGCCCCAACAAACTTGCCTTAGCATCATGCATGCATTTACCCACTTCCAGTGAGCATCCATAGCCCCGACGGGTTTACATACACTTACCACAACTCTTTTTTACTACCCTTTCAATTATCCACATAGAGAATTGCTTTTAGTATATGATTTTGCAATTGAGTGAAGAAATCGAGGTGATGCAAAAAGTTATGTTGTTAAAAAAATCACTATATATCATGACTTTTTATTTTCTTTTCATCTTATGGTTTTCCTTATTTATTTATCTTTCTATATTTTAACACTGTTAGGTCCCTATAATACTAGCAATTACCCCATTACTACTGTAGTCGTATCCCTTATTAATATTTTTGTGCCCCTATTATCCCCATATTGTTATTACTATGCCCCATAGAATCCCTCTATTGTTATTTTTGTGGCTTTATATTATTATTGTTAGGTCAGCTCGGTTATATTGTGATTTGTTAGACTCCTATATATAGAAAGGAGGTTTTGTCATTTGAATCATCCAAGAATTGTTCATTTATGTAATGTAAAGGAGGTTGCCCCCTCGAAGAGGCTGAATTCTAAGGCGTTGATCTATCCTTTCTATCTTTTTGTGAGCTGGTTTCATAACATTTGGTATCAGAGCTTTGGATTCTAGGGTTTTGTTGCTCCAAATAGGTCATCGTGGAATTTTCACTATAAATTTTTTTCTACGATGTTTCAGAAGAAAAAAAAAATCCATTTAAGACGAAATCGCAGTGACCCTTGGGTCCAAATTTCAGACCTTTTCGCACTATTTTTACGGAGATATGATCTAAGGAATTTGGTCTTTTTTCAGACTCTTGAATTACATCCCAAATAGGTGACCTGGGGAAAATCGTCATAACTTTCTCTTTGAGCATCAGATTGAAATTTAGTAAGAAGGTACAAAAAGAGGATGGACTATAGTTTCTTGTATATATTTTTCAGAGCCAAACGTCGAAACAGTGACTCGTGGCACGTCGTACAAGTTCGCTCTACTGAACTAGTCTATGATCAGGTCACTGTGGGCGATTTGGCATAACTCTTCCTTGGAGAATCCAATTTGGATCAGAATGGTGGCATTCGAAAGAGGACATAGAGGGCTACTATAGGTTAGAATTTCAGAGCTAGATGATCCGAAATTACAGAGATACATCAGATTCAATATCAAGCTCCTACAAAGTGAAAAAAGATGTCTAGTTTTTTTTTAAATTTTTGCATAAGCTTGGTTTGAAAAATTAGTTTGAATGAATTCAAAGGGCATAGAAAAGCATTATTATCGGTAATTTATGCTCCAAGGAAAGAAAATTCAAACACCTAGTAAGCAACCTGAAAGCTCTCGCATGACTCGTGAAGAAGAGGAAGAAATGCAACATGATATATCAAAATTACGAGACCAAGTGCAACAAGTGTCACTTGCACAAAAAGTAACAGAATCTAAGATGGATCAATTTACTTCACCAAGTTGGATCTTCATTCAGGATATCATCAAATCAGAATGAAGATTGAATACATTCCAAAAACAACATTTAGAACTCATGAGGGTCATTATGAATTTTTGGTCATGCCTTTTGGCCTTACC
>APFE030329242.1:59381-70465 GCA_000404065.3 Pinus taeda
AACTACTCAAGCGTTGAGGACAACACTTTTTTGAAGGAGAGGGGCATGTTGGGTCCCTATAATACTAGTGATTACCCCATTACTATTGTAGTTGTACCCCTTATTAATATTGTTTGCCCCTATTGTCCCCATATTGTTATTATTGTGCCCCATAGAATCCCTCCATTGTTATTTTTGTGGCTTTATATTATTATTGTTAGGGGCTGGGTTATATTGTGACTCCTTAGACTCCTATATATAGAAAGGAGGTTTTTTCATTTGAATCATCCAAGAATTGTTCATTTATGTAATGTAAAAGAGGTTGCCCCCTCGAATAGGCTAAATTCTAAGGCGTTGATCTATCTTTTCTATCTTTTTGTGAGCTAGTTTCATAACAAACACGAGGATTCTGGAAAAAGAAAGACTGACGAAGAATCTTGAAGAAGCCTTTAACTGTTATCGATGAAAGAATCAAAATTAGATTGACATGATAAAAATGAGCTACAACCTTCAACCTATCTAAAATTTTTAAAGATTCTCAACCATCAATATAAACGAAATATAAAATATTAGCATGCCACCTATATTATAACTAAAATAACCAAGACACCAATAGATGGAACTAACTTGTACAATTTGAAGTGGTGGGATGGGTGCGATTCATAGAGTTAGATTGTATCTCTTGGCAAAAGAGAAATATCGCCCCCAGAGGAAAATGAGGATATGAAACCAAACCACACCAAACTAGGACGCAAAAGTAATCAAAATGTGTGACAAGAGTAAAAAATCAACCAAAATGATAAATCAAAATTAAGATCCAAATGCATTTAGAATTCTCATAAGACAAGATGAAATAAGAGTTTAACATAAAAAGTTGATGTGAAATAGTGTTTCTGTCGTGATCAGATTATCTGTCTTATGGGATATTAGTTAATTTGGCTTCTTATTGAAAAACCCCAAGGAAGTTATGTTTATGAATTTTAATCAATATGAGTTTTCTTGCTTAATGTATTGATATTGTAAATTCCTTGTAAGCTTGCAAGTTTATAAACAAGTAATGATAAAGGCTTATAGGTGTGTACTGATAAGCATCATAAGAAATAAACGATTATGATCGGTTATTAAGAAAATATAACTGATTTGAAAAAATAAAATTAATCTAAAACAATCTAAACTAATTTTATTCTTATTATATACACTATGTACAAATTTGCACGAGTAAAACGGATCAAGTGTATGTATATTTCCAATGTATCCATTGCATCAATGGTGTCACTGCAATTAGAGATATGACATGCATTAGTAAACACAATATGGCAAAACTATAAGAAATAAAAACACAACTATGTACATCTAACCTCAAGAAAGTATAAAAAAACCTTATATGAACCACAATCTTACTTTGAAAGAATTCCTCTAAGAAAAATTCAAAGGGATCATAATAGTAAGGGTGAATACTTAATACCTCTTGAAGATCATTCCAAGGAGAAGAATCTGACAAGCTTAGTTGAGATGATATACCTTTAGATGTCGAAGCCTGTTGATAGATGTTAGTAGTATATACATGATTATCCAAACTACTTTTATTAAAATCACAAGGAGAACTGGAAGACCTAATGCTAGGAAGACAAGGCAAAGATATTTTATCATGACAAGCTTCCATAGGATAATTAATATGAAAATCATTGAAAACTTGATAGTCGTGTACATCAATATATAAAAAATTGTGTTTATTTAATGGAAACTCTAAAACAATAGAAGATGAATCTACTAACATATGTAAATCAAGGTCTCTTTGTGACGAAGGTATTTCAACAATATCATCATCAAAATATGTGTCATATATGACCTCCCTTTCTTGAAATTGATGTAATTGGTCTGAATTAGAAGAATAAACAAAAGGAAAGAAAGGTGATTGAAATTATCAAGGATGTGTAAAGAGTCCTTATCACAAGAAAGATGGTCCTAAAAAATATTGAACCTATTGAAGGCAGGTTTTCATCATAAAGATCTGTAATATCACTATGGTTTGTACTCTAATCTGTGAAAAGGTTTGGGTACAAAAAAATAATGAACTCCAGAGTATATCATGTTATGTGCATCCATATGATTTTCCTCATCATGGATGTGATGAAAAGTGTGGAAGTGAAGATGGATCTTCTATTAAAATTGAGTCTACATTTAAATGAGGATTATTGCAATGTTCATTATTCAGTTCTTGAGGTGTAATAATTCCTACTGAAATTGTTTGAGATTGATCAGAATGTTCAATGAGATTAATAAATATATCAAGAGCATATTTTTCTTCTATTTTAGTTTTATTATATTTACTAGAAGAAACAAGAAATTGAAAACATTGTAATAAATCATATTCAGAAAGAAGATCTTTGAGGGGGAATTTAAAACAGAGAGATGTATATCTATTATAAAATTCATCAATTGATTCATTTTCTTGCATCATCAGAGTTAATATATCTAAACATAGCTTGTCATAATCATAAAACTGATGTGCTGAAAGGAACGTTTCAACAAAGTGTTCCCAAGAATTAATAGATTTGTCTAGGAGTGAAGCATACCATCCTCTAATCTGACCTTTAAATGTGAGAGAGAATAACTTGCAGATCTTTTTATCACAAGTGATATTAAAGGAATTGCACTTGACTAAAAATTGTGAAACATGATCTAAAGGTGTCACGCCACTCTCACCGTCATATGTTGGTCTAATCATAGACAATATAGGTTTCTTGAGAAAGCCTCTGGTAGGTTCAAGTGTGCTAAATGCATGACCCAAATGATGAGCCATGATTTAAAAGATAAAATTTCACACAGATAGAAATCAATGCCTTCCTTCCAGTGCCAAAAGTGTTGATGCGTGGAAATGTCTTGGATCAACATGTGAGAAATTTCCTGGTCAGAGCCCCAATTAGACTCCTTTCCATTGTGATGGAAATCCTGACTAGTTCAAATGGGTTTCCAGTTACCTGTGTCCTAGAACTAGCCTAAAGTCAATTTTACTTAAGTTACCTACACTAGTATGTACAATATGCATAAGGACAATCTTCAGTTTGTTTATGAGTGATGGTTATCAAGATTAACAGACTGAATGGAAAAAGGAATCATATGTATGATTATCGTTTAGGTGATATGATCCTTAATGATTTGATTGAAACCAGGGCTCAGTTAAGCCACTTTGAGTCTTGCTCCTTTGCAAGGAGACTTAAACAACAAAATAATCAAATGCACCTAATTTTATGATGCAAAAGAACATAAAAGGAAACCTATCTTGACTAAGCACAAGAGAGCCTCATCCTTAGTCAAGAGCTAAAGTGCTCTAATAGGAAGGGAAAGAACTGTGTTTGAGCTTAGGATGAAGGTTCACTCGTAGACCATAAAGCAATTTGTAGATCTACAAATGCCTTTCACACAAACATACCTTAAACAACCCTAGTAAAAAACTACAAAGATGACTTTATGTACATGCGTGGGATCAATTATAAAATGAGTTAATTATAAATTTTATATAAGTAGAGAGAATAATCTTCTTCCCTTATACAAGTCCACCATATTTTTTTTTATAAAAATAAATAAACAATTGTCTATCTTATAAACAAATCCTATTTAACTCATTTTTTTTTTAATTATGAAACAAATAACAAGATTACCTAATTTTTGTTAGTTTCTTTTTTCAAAAAATATTAAATTGTCATAATAATAATTATATATCAAATATTAAACTATTGATATTAAGAGAATGATCATTTAATAGGTTAGTATGAAGTAATTATTATATATATTTACAAAAATTAATTCAACTAACATATACATATAAAAAAGATATGGCATTTACATGGAGTATATATTAGACAAAAACTATATTAAAATTCTTTTCCATAAACAAAATGTATATAAATATGCAAAACAAAGGTACCAAAGTCACGTTAACAAAAATGACTACGCATAGGCATGCCATGGACAAGAGGATGCTATCTACGCGCCCCAAGCAAGCCGATCTGAAGTGCAGCAAACTAATTCAAACTTCAACATGTCAAATTCGAACCACAGGAAATCGATCTGAATTCGAACCAGAGGAAATTTTGGACCGGTTTCTTGATTTAATTTTTCGTTATTTACGAAGCTCAGTGCATTGAATTTCATAACCTCCTCCTTATGGTGTTTGTAGGTACAATGATAACTCGCTAAAGCATTTAAATAATAGGTTGTATCAAAGAAATGCCAAGAAAATATTTTAAATGATGTTGTTTCTTTGGTCGTAGTGGCGAAATGTGTTGGTTTTGCGCTGAGTCAAAAATCAAATTACACAACTTTATGACTATTCCCTAATCGCCCAACGTAAAATGCATACTTTAGGTTTACTTTGTTGATATTCACAATCACATTATAAAATTACAATATAATTATAATAGATTTACATGATGTATGGTACATGATTTCTTGGGATTATGTGTTAGGGAGATGCCACAAAGAAAACAAATTGGATGGGAGTGGGAAGCTCATAGGAAGGAATCCATTGAATCAAGTTCAACAATTTTCAAGTTGAACAATTTTTTTATGTGGGTATGGAACAAAATAAAGCAAAATGAGAAGAAAATTCGATAAAATAAATGTAAAAGGGTCTCGACTTATTGTAAAAAAAAAACCAAGCTAAAATGGGGGTTGTTACAGCTACAACACGGAAATGCTTGTATGGTCTTCAGAATGAGTGATTGCATAGTATTTAATCGCATACATTGCACAACTCTCAGACATTGCATAGTCCCTGATAACAGTTCTTGCATAGTTGATGAGCACCATTATTGCAGCAAGAATGCTGCAACTCCTAAGCCTACCAACTTTACTTCAACAACCAGGGGTTCGTACAAACTTGGAGGGGATAGTCTTGTATACACAAATAGATGCAATGGGTCAACTCTTTGTCACTGCTGAGCTGGGCGATAGACCACTGGGGTTTCTCAAATTAGCCTTCTATTGATTTAGAATAAGTTTGATTACTAACTGAGAACGAAGAATTTTACTCTAATTGAGAGGATTGAAATGCTATCTACTGCAATAATGAAAGACTGAAATAGATGCCTAAAACACACAACTCATCTAGCTATTTGTTAAGATACCTTTCTTTAGAAGAATTCTAATCTAACACCTTTGAAGTCCTAACTAACCTAAGCATGAAATCTGATCTAATCAAACACTTAACTGCTGTGTACATGAATAAGAACAATACTTTTTTCTTTTTGTCTTTTTGTGAAAACATGAATGCTAAACCCTCTTGATTGCATGAAAGGTAGGACAGGTGTAATGATAGATGGTTGTGATGGGTCAAATGGCTTGGGAGGCAACCGGGGGTCTTCTCTTAGCTTTCATGATGCATTTCTCACAAATCAGGCTCAAAATAGGCCACTATAGGTCATCCTATAGGATGTCCTAATTCACCTACAGGATCCCATGTTTCCCTACTGGAACAGGCTGAAAGCATAAGGAGTGATTTGGATAGTGGTATGGAGCTTAGGGAAGGTGAGTGATGGATGGAATAAGACAAGGAAGTGGTTGGGACTCAATCAGAACTCAAACCAAAGTTGTATGATGGTTGGATTTTCTCAACAAACATGGCAAGTTGTCCTTATGAAATGATAACTCGGATTGTGAACTTAGTGGCCTTTGGTGATCATTGGTAGGTATGGTTTGGCTGGGACTGATGATATGAGGTCTTCCTGCAATATTGAAACTCTTGTAATATACACATCATTGTTGACATTTATCCATAAGTCATTTCAAAACATGAAAGGTTTACAACAACATAGGAAAATAGAATTTCATCGTTTTCCTAGTTCATGCATGGAAATGCTTGAAGCCTATTATGAAAGCACCATGAAATCTAATACAAAGCTTAAGAGATCAGAAATGACAATTCTAACCTATCTTCTAAACTGAAAGATGTTAACCTAATTAGCAGAAAAATCCTAAATTTCATAAGAAACCAGAATTTTGTCTTTTTGGGCTGAATGAGATTTTTTTCTCAAGCCATGGAGATCCACCTATTATCAGCCTTTTTTTTTATATTTCCTTATCTCTCTAAAGCCACTGTGAAATTTATGCACAAATGGAAGCAAACTAAGCAAATTCACCAATACTTGCAATGTAACAATGCTAAAATCAATTCAACAAGTAACCTATGAAATAACCTAAGTATACAAGTAATTAAGAGGAACCTCTACTGCTAGGGTTGGGCCCTAACACAAGAGCTTCATCCCTCTGAGTCAACTTAGTGCTAGATCAAGGGAATGCTCATTTTCATTAACATATCAAAAAATACATAACAATGTTTTGTCACAATCCTTCAACTTGAAAGTGCTTAGCTATGTTTCATAAAAAATATGAATCCTAATGAGGCTCTAGCCCTCCTTATTTATGCAACTGAAGTTACCAACAACTTCCTTAAATCTAGGGAGGCTTGGCTCTCAATCTCAAGATTAACTGGTTCTTAACTATCACTGGCTCGACTGCCAATGATCCTCATGACTCGGCTGCTTGCAACTCCGAGTTGGTGTGAATTGATTGAGAGATCTTCGAATGAGTGATGATTTAATGAGGGAGATCCATCTCCTATAATATTTCCTTCTTGTCTTCATTCGAGTTCCTGCACCTTAATTAGCCATAATTTTCTCCCAAAAACCTATAATCAATGCACATTAGACCACTAGACATAACATCTTACTTTTACTCATCTCATTAAGAAAAATATGATAAAAACATGTAAAGAATTATGAGAAGAGTTGATTTTAGTAAGCTTGGAGGTGTATTAAGGTCCATATATTTTACCCAATGATAAGCTTCATCATCACCTCCTACTGAAATTGTTCCTCATCCTTTGAGCAACTCAATCTATGTCCATGTCCTTCATTTCTATGGTGGCTTCCTTGACATCCCATGCTCTTGTTGTAGTCTCTTCCTCCTGTGAATAAAACCCTGCCTTCTTCTCTATCTCTTCCCATTGTTTTCTTTCTTCTTCTTCTTTTTTTCCTTCCAACATTCCCAAAAGAAATGATGGATTGAGCCTCAATCTAATCCAATTTAATTTGAGTTTTTGTAGTGCCTGCTTATACATTGGGGTTTTGTTTAGTGCCTCTCTCATTCTGTTAGGAGAATGATATTCTCTGATTTTTAGGTTGTAAGGCAAGGTGTTCCATCTCCTTTGGTAGGCTTGTTGGTTGTCATCTCCTAGAAATCTGAGCATGTCTTCAAAGTGTGTGATTGCATGTTCTTGTACATCAAGGTACCTTGGTGCAATCTCGGGATCATTTGCAATGAGGTTGTGGGTGTTGATGACAACCATTGGGTTAGATTGTTCTGCTTTGATCATAAGGGGTTTTGCCTCTTCTTTTTCCATTACCTTTTCCATCTCTATAGCTCTTTCCTCCTCATGATTCATCTATGATGCTAAGGCCATCAATTACAAGTCCCCCAGCTTTGGATTTGGGTCCCACACATTTAAATATGTCAAGGCCAAATTGTGCAGGTAAAACTCAAATATCTTTGCTCTATCTTCCAAGGTGCTTTGATCACAGAGATCAATTAATTATCTATTGCCTTGGAAGGGCATAGTTCCTTTTTGTGTTAGGGTCTTTATCTTGAATTGTAGCCATTGTTCCTTGAGGTACAAGGCATAAGACTTTGTTGGCATCTTGCACTAGATTGCCTCCATGGACAAACTGGCCATAGTTTCTAGTTGGCTTTCCCTTTCTTGTAGCTTCTTCCTTAGCCATGTGTTCTCAGCCTCTTGCTGAGATTTCATCATTGCTTCTTTCTCTCTTATGTTGCTCAGTTCTCTGCCCATCTCCTGCAATTTCTCCTCCATGTGGCCTACATCCTCTACCCCTTTTGATTTAGCAATTTGCATCCACCTGTGTGTCCTTGCCCTCTCTTTTTCAAGTTCAGAGAATATGGGAATGCCAAACTTTTGCGGTATCACCCTACCTCCTTCAATGAACTTGTAGTAGGAGCTGAGGTTTGGCTGTGGGCTAGGTTCTCTCAGTTCTTGGCCTTCTTCCTTTATTTCCTGTTGAGTAATTCCTTCCTGGTCTCTTTTATGGGTTTCCTATAGGTTTGACAGACTTTCTTGTAGGATGGCCTCTGCTTCCTGTAGGTCTACTTGTGCCTCCTATAGGAGACATTTTATTTTGATGAAGTTGACCTTGTGACATGCCTCCTAAGATAGGTGATGGGAGACTTGGGAGAATCTTGTTTTGATGATCCTTCTCCTTCATTTTTCTTTAGAGGGGTTATCTTCTCTTGTTGCTTTGGTGAATCCTCAATGAAAATTGGAGTTTTGGTGGGGGTTTGAGGTCTTCCTTGTCTAATCTTAGTGCTCTTTCTTGTCCTGAAGTATAGTGGGGTTTGTATTTGCCTCTTCCCCTTCGATTTGACAGGTGTACTTAGGGAGGTAAGAGAAGTTGATGCCTCTTTCTCTGTACGCTATGGAGATACCCTTGGTGATTCTTCTTCCTCTCTATTTTGAGCTGTAGACCTCTGTTCATCCTTCTGTCCTTTTTCCTCTTTTCCATTTTCTTTCTCATCCTCTTCTTTGTCCCCCCCTTCCTCTTCTTTTTCTTCCTCTATTTCTTCACTCTGCTCATCTGTTTCTTCTTGTGTTTCCTCCTCTGTCTCTTATTCATTTTCCTCCTCAATTTCTTGTTCATTTTCCTCCTTTGTTTATTCTCCTTTTTCCTCCTCTATCTTTTCTTCTCCCTCACTAGCAATAGGGCTTCTCTCATATTCAATAGCTTGAATTGCTCCTTCTTCCTACATGTCTGTAAATGCTGTCCATGCAATAGGGAATCTTAGGTTTTGTAGAGCATCTTCAAGGATGAGTTTGATCAACCCATGATGGGCTAGTTGCTAATGTTTTCCCTCCTACACTTCGATGCTCATGTCTATCATGGATTGTAGAAGAAAGTAGGGTATACTCAATCTGTTATGAGGAGGTGTGTTCTCTCTAAATCTCAGTTCTTGGATGAGTCAGAAGTGGTATCCATACACTACACTGTATCTCCCTTCACATGAAATATATTTGATGAGGTGGTAACTGACTTCATTCCAAGGGTATGGAATGCTCTCCCTTCTAACCCCATTTTTGTCCTCTATTGGTTCTTATCCTTCCAAAAGAAAGTTTTTCTTTGCAAGGGTGTTGTTACCCTTGTCTTATTTTCTCCATGGTAACCCTAGGGGGAGTGTAGTGATTCTGCTTATAACCTCAAGGGTGATTTCTACTATTAAACTCTTCACCACAGCAGTGGTAGTGGTCCTAGTGAAGGGTATGAGTGAGAGGGCAAATTCTCTGGCCACATCATCATCGTATCCTCTCATCCTCTCAAAGAACCCCATCGATTGATGCCTTGTGAAAATTTCCACCACAAGAGGATGTTGGTGGATCCTTGTTGTGTTTGTGGGTTCTCTCTTGTTGAAACCTCCTCTCATATTTCCTTGGTAATTGTAGAGGCTTGTGTGGATATAGTTCAAGAATTCTGGTAGGTGAGGAAGTTTTGAATTTTAACTTTTGGTGACATGAAATACAATCCTTCTATCTTGAGATGCACTGCAATTCCTAAACAAATTGAGGATTTCGTTTTTTTTTCAAATGGAAAATATGAAGGGTATGGCTCCTACCTCACTTTGCTACATTCTGGTGAGGATAACCATTGATTTGACCTCCCTTAGTTCCCACTGATAGCTCTGTAGGATGATTCCTCTATATCCTATAGGCATCCTATAGGTTTCATGCGCTATAGATGCTGACTATATCCTGTCGGTGCTATTTTAGTAAGGCTGAGAGAAACCTCTTTATTCGATGAATCCTCAAAGTTTCCTTTTCTTTCTTCGTATGGGAATCAATGTTTTATTTCCATTTATGGATGATTGTGTGGGGTAGTGTGCTAGATGGCTAAGTACGATCATCTCCTTTTGGAATGTTGGTCCCACTATCAGTCCATCATTTCACCTTACCTCGTAATTATCTCCCACTCCTATCCTCCGCAACTTAACAATTTTTGGCTTTATTCCCTTTTCTTTTGACTTGACTTTTGCCACGTGTGGAGTGGTCTAACTCTTTTCTTCTCGTCGACTGGCTGAAGGTGGCCAAGTTAACTAGCCACCTTTACTTATAAAAACAACTCTCGAAAATTCCTACAGTTTTGATCATATCATACTAACGAGAGAGCATGAGTAAGATGACATACCTGTGGGTAAGGTGCTTCGTTGATGATGCAGGCTAGAGAGTGGTGCCTCTTTGTTGTTCTTTTCAATCTACATATTTTCACTATGTATTTGCTTCTTTTGATGCTTTATTTCTTTTGATGTGCAGGTGTTGGACCTTGTTGATGGTGATCTTCTTGCTACTGCTGAGCTCTAGAGGAGCTTCTTCATCCTTATAGTTCTTGTTCTAAAGATGGTTGCAATATTTGTGGTTTCCTTGGTGGGATAGGATGCTACAGGATTTCCTACAAAATGTCTACAAGATGTCTTGTAGCTGCCTCTCCCTTAAACTTTCATATTTTTCCTCAACTCTGAAGAATAAGGGATGTTGAAATGAGTGGTGAAGGGTGGAATGGAATGGTAGCTGAGGGATGTTGCCTTTGGGTATGGTTCCTGTTTCCTTCTTTTCTCTCTCTTCTGTTTTTTCCTTTTCTTTCTTTTGTAATCTATTTGTTTGAACTGATTTCTTTGATGGATGCAAGGGCGACATGGTGATGAAAGGAATGGCTATGGTGTGGTGAGGTAAATGGTCTTTCATCCAGACATAGGATTGTGTCATCACCTTGCTCTTGGACTGCCCTTCTTGTGGTTTTCAATGTCACTGTCATTCCTACAGGAAACTCCTGTAGAAAACACAGAGTTTGTGTGAAATGAGCTGGAAGGGTTTATAAATGGAAGCCTAGGTGAATAGTGGAAGATATGAGATGGGTGGATTAAAACATGGTTCTTGTAGGTCCTGCTGCCCTTATCATGTTGTGCTTATCATCCTCTTATAGAGCTGCAAAACAGAATTTCCATCTTTCGTATCTTTTCTCTCTCTCTCTCTCTCTCTCTCTCTCTCT
>APFE030329247.1:5505-41910 GCA_000404065.3 Pinus taeda
CATATCTCCTTCCAAGACTCACTCCATGATGCCATAACTAGTGGATGAACATCAACACACAAGGAAACAAGGGTTTCCTGTATAAATGGGGGAAGTGCAGAAGGCACAAGGGTCTTCAAACCTAGTCAGGGGAAAAATTTCAGTATAATAACCTTTCTCTCTCTTCTCTCCTCCTTTAGGCCTTCCCTTTGAGGTCTTTTTATACCTCTCCCAAAGTAGTTTTTTAGTTGGGAGTTGGTTGGGAACAGTCGGGCCACGGGAACTAACAGGTGATCAGCAGGTAAAACCCGCGATCTCCGCCTGAAAATAAGGAGTTTTATATTTTTTTAAGTGTTTTAATACATTTACGCGGGTTGGGTATATGCCTACCCGCGTATACACGCATTTAACTCAGGGCAATGTCGCGTACAAGGAATAAAACACTGTTTTTTAAATTTGAGACCAGGTCTGGAAGGAGGGGTTGCCCCAGGCCATGAGTGTAGCATCAGAAACCATAATAGTGAGATTTGGAGCTATAACAATGTTCCTTTGTTACCTTTGCAAAATGTTGATCAGATTCAGGCTCAGTTTCATTAAGAGTAGAGCCACGAATGAGAGACTTCGCCGCATACTCATTCTGAGAAGTCTATGGCTAGTGGATAACCTTTGCAGGCCGGGTTCCCTTTACCTAATACTTTGTCAGCTCATAATATTCAATGCTGGTCCTCTTCACAATTGCTAAACTTTATTCAAGAAGCTTCTTGCAATGTGGAAAATCAACACAACTCTTTAGCTTTTGAATATCAACAAAAACAACAACAACAACTCCTTTCCGTTACAATTGAAAGGGATCAATTGCATAGTGAAAAATTGCAATTGGAGCATCATGTTAAATATATTAGTGTTAAGTTTTAGAATTTTTGACCCATCAGCACTTAATTTATTCTAAATGCACTGAAGGAATTTTCTACTTGCACGTTGTCTGAATGTTGTGACCATATTGAAGCTGCTTGTACTGAGCTTATTAATGTCAATCGGGAGTTTCAAAAAACTATTGCAACTACTCGCTAGGCACTTCCAAACCCGACGAACCAATATAATGCTGAAATTGAAAAGAAAATGGCATATGGTTCTTCCCTTAGGGATTCCCTCTGCCAGCTCACTGATGATGCTCAAGAGGTCTTTCAGTAAGTCCAAGGTTGGGCTAGATTGCTTGCAAAGAAAAACGAGCCTTTGTAAAGTTGCGCTAGCAACCACATGACTTATTTAATCAACAATTGAATACTGATGATATTAATTAGTAGCAAGAATTTTTTACTAAAGTTGATGCATTGGAAAAATAGATTCATCAGTTAGAAGAGGATTCTCATGCAACCAAAGCTGTGCTGAGAGATCTTCGACCACATGCCCAATGAAATTTTGTGCAGTTGTGCTAAATCAATAGTGATGCTGATATCCATTGGAAAAATATACTAAGTGCACAAACATATCGCCATACTGCCAATAAAACCACTCAATTTTTAGACAAACTTTCTACTTTGATGGATTCTTGGAGGTCTGCTATGGATGAATACTCTAGTTTCAAAGCTGATACAAATAGTTCCAGGGTTGGTTCCTTTGTTTGAAGGTAAACCCGTGACATAGGAAGGGGAAACATAGGAAAAAGCACCACAACAAAAAGTACAAGAAAAAGTGCCAACAAAGGATTAAATCAAGGATGCGTCAATAGACTTTGGTCGGGGCCTATTAAGTCCTTCATTTTTTGGTAAGCAATTTTGGCAGATTTTGGTTAGGTTTTTGGTGAGAAAAATAGTTGTGCAAGAGATCACCAGAAAAAGGGAAATGAATGGTCGAAACAACCAGGTGCCAAGAATCACTGGAAAGAGGCGCACGAGGGAAATAAAAGGGTAGTTATGACAGAGTTTGGAAAGGCAGTCAAAGAAGGATAGCGCTGGAGTTTGAAGGAATCAAAGGCGATAAGGACCAGATCAATCGATCGAGATCACATGAAGAAAAGCTGTAAAAGCAAAAGGGAAGATGGCATAAAAGAGAAGATCGAGAGCATATGCCAAAATGTTGCCGCGGTGATGATTGAAGGAACTCTTGCTATATCTGATATTTCTATCCATTCTGAGTTGTATTATGATCTAGGAGTGATCCATGCTCTCACTTATAATGAAGATCCTTGTATGATTTAATGATCTGGTTGCTAATGGAAAGGAGTTGCGGGAATTACCTGTATGTTTGAATTATAATAGATTGTGCATTTGCTTTTAAATTTCTTAACTTAGAATGCTCTTTGTGATTTATGTTATGTTGCGTCCTTGTTCTTTTTCAAGTATGTTATGTCTGTATTCCCTTATCTTATTAAGTTTGAACACGCCTCAGGTGAGAAGCCTCTCTTTCCTAATAAGGGAGGTGAAAATGGTGATGAATTGCTAGACTATGACAAGCTATTTTTTTGGCAACCTAGTGTCTGAACCTAGGGTCTACCTTAGTTTATATTTTAAGCCAATAGGAAAAAAATAATTTCTAATAAGTATCTGAAACAAAGGCCTTTCTCTGAGTGGTTACGATGTGGCCAACCCTTGAGTCATGTTGGGGGCTCAAAAAAATGGATAGGTTTATTAACTGCCCTTCCCTGGATTACTCCCTGGTTGTTATGGGAAGTGGGATGTGGAAACAAAGTCATTATAGGGAGAGAGTTTTTCTTTGGGAGGTCATCATATTACCTCTTATCGACATACCTTACTACTCAGCTCAACACTCATGGTGTATATTGTTTGTCTGAAGCAGATGGAAACTTTACACTGATTTGGGGCTTTAGAGTCTATTGGCGTTTGAGTGGGATGGCTTCATAGGCTAAGCTTTGTTTAAGTGGTCTTACTCTCTTTGCGAAGGAGGATTCTTTGGATTGGCATAGGAACTCATGTTCATGTCAAGTTATTGCTAACATTTCTTATGAGGTGATTGTTTCTTCTTATTCACAACCCAAGACCAAATGGTGGTTTTAGAAATTATGGATGTGGCTTATTCCTCCCAATATCAGATGCTTCATATGGCTGGTTATAGAAAACATAATAGTAACTTGGGAGAATTTACTTCAATGTGGATTCAATGGACCTAACATATGTGTCCTCTATTTGAAAGGACCTTATTCGGTTGAACATCTTTTTTTTCTATGTGATTTTTGCTATTGCATTGTGGTAGGAGGTTGTTTTTATTCTCAATATTGTAGATGGTGGCCCAATTGATTTTGTGGAATATTGCCTCAGGTGGTGGGATCAACATATGGGTAGGTTCAAAGCTCTATCCATGTTTATAGCCTAGGGAATTTGGAAAGTCCGTAACAAACTGTTATTTTGAGGATAGTTTCTCAATTTATCGAGGATTATTACACAGATCCTTGGTTTCGTCTTTGATGACATTCCTTGCCAATCGACCCACAAGCTGCACACCCTATCTCTTCCACCTGCTACCCCGTATGAATATGTTAGATTTTTCAATGGTGCGCAATAAGGTGACACTTGTGGTGTTGGGGGCATATTTGGTCCTCCAAGGAAATATATCATACACTGTTTGGCTTAACATTGGAGATGGTTCTAATATAAAAGCTGAAGTTATTTCCTCTTGGGCGCTTCTTCTTGGTGTTGTTATTTTTAACGTTCCCTCTCTGTAGGTCTATGGGGACGTGAGAGTTGTTATTGATTAGATGGATGGCAATAACCAAATTCATTCTCTCCTACTTAGTGTTGGATGGCCAAAATCAAATCTCTTATGAACTATTTTAACAATCTGTTCTTTAGTCATATATACAGGGAGTATAATCGACAAGGTAATTCACTGTTCAAAAAATGTCTAATGGAGGAAGGAGGGGCCATTTTCTATGAAAAATGGCAGGGCTTACATCTTCTAAACAGACAAAGACTACAAATCCCTTCTGGACAACATATCTCAAAACTTTAAATGATTAGAGTTTTTGAGCATATTATGCGTTTTTTTTTTCTTTCTTTCTTTTTTTGCTAGGGTTTTCAATGAGTTTTGTGATGGTTCACTACCATAAAAGGTCAACTAGTTTTGTGATGGTTCACTACCATAAAAGGTCAGTGGAAAATACTATACAGTCTGGTATTATTTATTTACACCTCCTAGTGTACATTTTTTTGGTCGAAGCTTAGTTCTCTCTATAGTTTTCTGTTTGAGATATTTTATGGATTTTTTTTGTCATGATACATGTATATACTGGGAACATTTCTCTTATATCCCCATTCTTTGAGATTATATAATGACTGTAGTCTTTCGTTTTTAATGAAAAAAACCAGTTTTCCTTTCTAGAAAAAAAAGAGAGCAAGCGAATTTTGTAGATTTCTTGAGATATGAATTTCCCAATTTCGTCGTTAATGGTGTAAAGTAGGTTTCTTCAGATTTATGGTATTTAATAGTGTTAGGAGGTTTCTTACCATATATATTATTCATTTGCAAAGTGTTAGAAAAAGTTTTTAAAAATATATAATATTAAAAATAATTTTAAAAAGATTTTAATTTTTTATTAAAGATATTAAATTAAAAATAAAGTAAATTATATATATAAAAAAATTTTTTAATAAAAAAATGAAATTAAACTTTTAAAAAATAATTAAAATTTACGTATGACTTATTTTTTTATAAACATATTAAAAAAAGAAAATAAAAATAAATTAAATACATATTTCACTTAACCTTACTATTTATAATTAACCATAATTTTTATTTTTATTTTTTTACCTAATAACTTAGTTAAGTTATTATGGCATATAATGATCATTATGATAGTGACTAACAAATAATGTAATGCAAGGTTTCATAATTTAACAAGTTTTTTTTGTTTTTTGTTTCGTTTTGTTTTTTTTAATCTTTTCAATGTTATTTATTATATTGGTGGTTAGTAACATTTATGTATTTTTGAATTGCTATTTAATATTGTATTAAATGTATGATTATTAAGAGTTATTCTAAATGGTTTAAATTAAAATGTATATTATTAAGAGTTTTTTTAATTGTTTAAAATAAAAAAAATTATATATGATAATAAAATTTATAAAACATAATGGTTAATGTGATAAGGTTATTATAATTCATAAAGAAAGCATTGAATGAAAGGATTGACTTGAACCTGCCAGTGATACGGGACATACATAGATAGCAGTGGATAGTGCGTCTAGAGCGCTGGGCAGATAACGCGGTGGAGATAGCTGCGGATAGTGCGGTCTAGAGAGCTGGGCAGATAAGCCTAATAGCGGGGTGGACCTTATACGGGGGTTAGCTAGGAAGAGGTATACGTGGTATAGGTAATGCGGGGTATACCTAGCCAGTTTCTCTCTTGGTAAAGCCTATCCTGGTAGTCCTGGGGTTACTGGGTATACGTCTAAGTAAGCTTATACGAGGTATACTACCTATAACGTACTAGCTATACCAAACAGGCCCTGATCGGGCATTTGATTATATAAAAACTAGCCTTTCAGAACGACAGTTTCCTACTTATCATTGGGCAGTCTGCGGACCCTTACCTCTCAGTGTAATGAACATTGCGGGTCATAAGGAAGGGAACATATAAGATATCCATTTGATTTAAGTCGTTAGGTTAGGTTAACTAGCTATGTCCTTCCTCACTGGTTCCAATACAATATCTTATCAAATAATTTGGATGAAGCATATGCATATTATACGGTTTGAAGATGGCCATTTACTTTTGTATTTCAAAACTAAATGTGGTGAAGGATTTAAAGAATTCAATAAGGCACATGGTTTGGAATATTATCCAAATCAACACTCTTTTGGCTTCAATATTAGGGAAGATAAAATATGGATCCAAAAACCTCTCCTAGGTTAAGGTCTTCTATGTACTAAGGTATAATAACAATTTGGTATATGGTTATGTTACTTAAGTTATTTCCTCAAAAGTGGGGGATATAGCTATCAATACTAAGTTAGGTAATCAACACATTTCTTAATAATATTACGAAGGACATTACAAATTTCAACCACTGAAGTAGGCACGTCACAAATCATATGGTAAATCTATCACATGACAATGTTTGTAATGAAAAGAGACTTCTCCCCTTTCCTCACTAGCAAAATGCTTCATGCAATAAACCAATCCCCTCAAGGATTTTTTAAGGGAATGGGGTGTCTAGTCCCAACCTCCAAGGTTTCTTTAGGGATATGGGGTTATTATAGTTCTTCTTTCTTAAACCACTTTGAAACTCCTTTATGAGATCACAATTGTCTTTTGATAATTAAAAACTTTCCAACAATATAAACTTCATCAAAAACTAATCTCTGGACACAAAGTTATGTGCAATAGGAGATTTTCCTCCCAAGCGCCATGTCAGCATCCATACCATTGCTATGTAGTAGGCACGTTGGAATCCTTTTTTCCATTGTGTACCCATCATACAATGCTACATTAGATAACACACAAGTAACATGTAACAACCCTTTCTCACTTGTGTGATCTAGGTGGATATTGGTGCGACCCGCCTATTCCACCTAGACCTCCACTCCATTTCATCAGTTTCCTTAATTATAACAATGTTTACTATTTTTAGCAGTTTTTCAGGTCCTGAACTTCTGGAGATGTTTTGACCCCCCTAAACGACCTTTTTTGAGGTCCAGGGCCCACAAACGCTTGGTGTTCCATCTCCTAGGGTTAGGGTTTTGGTTGTTTAGGCTTTCCTTTTGTTGTTCAATGATAAAAAGGCCCTTGAACCTCATTGAAACACAATTTGGAGGCATGTATCTGCCACTCTGGAGGTGCCACTCCCTTCAAGGTACAAGTCAACTTTGACATTCCCATATTTGAAGGCTAGATAGACGCAAACACCAAAGATAGATGGTTAAATCTATTGGCAGGATATTTTTCGGTTCATGATTTTTCCAATCGGGAAAAAAAATACTTTTGCACTCCTCAAAGCCTCCCCCCATGTCAAGGACTAGTAGTAAACCTACTGTGAATAGAGGGAGAAGAGGGAACCCTCACTGTTTTCAACCGCACCCACTTGGAATTCTTTCTGAGATGCCACCAAGGAACAATATCACCTTGTGGGGAGTTGTGAGGACAAGTACATATAATGCACTATGTTGCGGCAACAAATGGATCAAGATGTGCATGAGTTGACGAATCCTTTCCATACCTTGCGCACAAAGTTGGGTGTCAAAAATTCTGAGAAACATCTGGTTCTCAAGTATCATAGTTGCTTGCACAAATATGTTCAGGAGGAAATGGAGTTTATCGTAATCTCCTCACTTGGTACATTATATCAATATTCTTTCAAGATTGAGCATAAATTCAAGCAGAAGAAGTGAAACTTTAGATATGCGAACCCAAATTAAAGAAAAGGCACCCCCAAGCCACATAGAAAAGGGAAAAGTCAGGCCGCCACCCCCCAGTACAACTCCTCGAAGCAACAAGCCAAGATTAATGGGAACGCGAAGAAGGACACCAACAAGTAGTGTGAGTTCCATAAAAATCCCACTCACAACACAAACAATTGTCACGCGAAGCAGGCATTGGTGGCCGAGTTAAATGACTCAAAGACAGATGCGTTCTATGAATTTGAGTTGAAAATCGATAAGGGAACTGACAAGGGGAAGAAGATCATGGATGTCGATCCCACTGTGATGATAAATGCTATGCGGAATTTATGACCGTGGACATAAGAATCTTCCCTAGACCAAGTGGACTAGTCTAGAACAACAAAAAGAAAAGAATATAAAGCTCCCCTTAGAGAAATTGGAGAATAGAAATAGGATTAATTAGAATCCATCGCAAGATCTTTTCCCTTCTTGGATTATAAGCTCCAATCGTAGCTTTGATTTCTATAATTAGAACCTGCACATACAATCAACACAAGCCAAAGATCTATGACATATATGTAGCATTATCCAATCACTATATTCAATGGATCAACAAAGCATTGAAATATATGAATGTAAACATAACATAACACATATAGGAAAATGATATACTCTTTGTATTAATATGAAAAGGAGAGAGTTTACAACCAAGAATAAAAGCTGATCTTGTAGAGATCTCCCCAATTTGACTTGTCCTTCCATGTCACAAAGCACACCTCAATGTCACCCTAATGCATGAATATGATAACTATCTTAGGTTAAAAGCACTAGCATGAGGGTATGATTATTCTCCAAAAGCCAACCCTGATGTTGTAGATGGTTGTAAATTTATAGGAGAGTGTGGTAGTTTTGGAATTCTTATTCATTTATCAATCTAGGCTTGAGATCCACTGTTTATGGGAGGATGAGCTCAAGGGATAAGAGGTGAAATCTCCAAGGTAGGATCAGATAGGATTCAAAGTTCTTATCTAAGGTAAATAGTTGAAACAACTCTTGGAAGCTTATGGAAGAGGAAGCTTCGAGATTTTTTTGATTTTTCCCAAATTTATAGAATCAGCGCACCCCCAAAAAGGGACAACATGTTGTTGATCGGTGCTGGTGTAAAACTGAGCAAACTACTACTAAACACAGGTCCCTAAAGGGCCAGGGTGTGTTGAGCCTTAAAAACACTGATTTGAGGTAGTCAAACCCATAAACTCAGGGATTTGGAAGAGTGATGATTAGGGCTTTGTGTAGGGATGATGACAAAGTGTTCAGGGAAGTGGATTGATCCAGTTTGTAGGCCTATTAACTAGATGCGAAAAAATGGTCTATAACGGATTCCCCCTAAAAAGTCATAAACAATGGTTGATGACTGAAGTGTTTTATCTTGCAACATGTTCAAATCAAGAACACTTGGTTGAGATCATCATCTGTTACAATACATTTTCATCATGATATATTTCTTGAGGGAGGCATACCCATGCTCAACACATAAGCTAACATTACATGTACAATGATCAAGAAGTCGTGTCCACTGATGATAAAGTGTGGATCCATGCTTGGATGAATATTTGTATGATCATAGACATCATGCTTCACAATCTTGAATTAATCCTAAAATCACATCCCAGATGGATGGAACTAGATATGGGGTCTTCTATCTCGTTCACTCAATCATCCAATGTATGAGTCTAACCATGCGAATAAAGGAGCTGAAGTCGAACATGTTAGACACCATATGATTACCAACTAATGATGTAAGCCATTAAAAAATGTGAGAGAAACCACCGATGATGTTAATGGCTCTCAAGGTACAACATTACAATCTGTAGGGTCTGAATGAACGAGTTGAAGTCAGACACCACACAAAACTGTCGGTCAAAGGCCAGTGATGAAAAATTGTCTCCGAGAGTGAAGAAACTTGCCATTGATGTATGCAAGCCCCAAGGTACTGAAGGAAGGGTTTCTAAGTCAATTCCCTGGATAATGATATGATGTCGACAAGAAGCAACCCATCGTAGGAGGGCCTTGATGTACCCCCCATCAACAACATGAAACAGGTATCATGATTTGAGACATAATGGTGTTGATGTGGAACTAGTTCAGGAATGGCAAACATGGAATAAAGGCTTAAGAGTATCATAACAAATATCAACTAAATGAATTCTCTTGAACACATCTTCGACACTGAATGGAGTTGGTAGCATTGACCCAAAACCAAAAGTGAAGGCTTTTATACATTATGATGAACCAAAATACAAACAAATTTCCCAACCCAACAACCACAGAGATGAAGTGGAAGAGTGTTGTGTTCAAGAGCGACTCGCTACCATAATAGGTAGAGTAATCCATTTTCCCAATTTCCCCAACCTTTTCTAGTCAGTAACTCTTTATTTTTTAACAAGCTTGAGGAGGATAACATATGCTTGATCTGTAAGTTCATCCTTCATATGAATCCCTCTGAGAATATTTAACAAACCTAGAGAAGGAGTGGTTTGGTCCTGTCATGTTTGATGATTCCATCACTATTTCAAGTTTTTACAAGTCCAACAAAGGTGTAACTCAACTCCTTTTTCATGTTTAGAGAGTTTGTAAAAGAGGCGAAAAACAAAACTCCAAAGGTTCCTTTTCGTAAATAATCTCTTGAGTCTGGAAAGGCAGAAAACAATACTCAGGAGAACCTCTTATCCATGTTCGACTAAGGTATTCATTTTTATTAGATAGTCTAGCTCAGTTTGGAAAAGGGTTAAACTTATACTTAGTAGACATCTTTTCTTTTACTTTAATGAGTTCGAGAAGACAAGTGCTCAACAATGTTTTCATGTTTTGGGAGTCTGAAAAGAGCTAAAAGAGAACTCTTCCTAGATGAATGAGTGGTATGAAGAGTAGCAACTAGTTTTAGTCATGATAGAACTGCTCAAAACACACAAAGGTCAAGAGGCTAGCTAATAATACCACTCATCGCGATGGTTCCTTAGGAGAGGGTATACACACCAAGTGAAAGCGTATGATCAACCCAACAGATGGTGATGATGGAATGAGAAAACAAAGGATCTTCTTATAGAAATAGGCTGATAAAAAATGAAAATCATGAGGGATAAGATGAGAATGGTTTCATTTTTACACAAGATTGAAACATGGGAAACTATGCTTGAAATTGGTTTCATTTTTACACAAGATTGAAATAGAGGAAAACTATGCTTGAAATAAGTTTTCATGCCCCCATGATAATAATGTGATTCTAGGGACATGCCCCCAAGCTCCATTTCATTCACCTAAGTAGACTACTGGTTACTAACAGGTGGTTGCAATTAAGGTTCATTTATAAGATCAAGTGAAATACCCAACTAGGAATTTAGGAGATCTAATCAAATACTTGAATTGGAACGGGATCTGTTTCATTTTGTAACGAGCTTGAAATAGGAAAAAAACTATGCTCATAGAAATTTGTTTCATTTTTTAACGAGCTTGACACAAGAAAAGGAACTGTGCTCCACGAACTTGTTTCATTTTTAAGAATATTGACACAAGAAAAGGACCTGTGCTCCAAGAACCTTGGTCATGACCTACAAGAGGCCATGGATTCCAAGAGGTTCTCATTAGATGTGAGAACAACACTCTGGAAGGGATACATATCAAGGGATTTAATGGAAAGATCAAGATACATTTACCCTAGTACGTGATCATTAGTAGACGCAAGCATAAAACAGGTTGCCACATAATTAACCCCTAATAGGGGAGCTACCACTTGCATATAAATACCATTTAGGGAATTTGTTTGATTGGGAGACAAATTAGGGCCAACGAATGAAATCTGGTCAATGGTTATGATTCTTCCTTCATTTTGGAAACACATCACACGAAAGAGTGAAGACACAACAACTCCCATGACATAATGACATAGTCACGCCCAAGGAGTAAATTAAAATCCAAAGGGCCTTGGACCACCATCACATCGATATAGACAATATTTCCTTCAAAAGTAATATGCAACTGAGGAAGGATCCCTAACGATTCACTGCTTCCTCTTATAAAAGCCAACAAATTGTGGAGAACCAAAATATTTCCAAGTAGTTGAGGACACAATACTAAAATATGTGCCTTCGTCTATGAATGTGCCAGGTATGAGCATAATATAATCCTAGACTATGATATGGAAGGACATGTAAGGAGGGAGGCGATATCCTGCCAATCAACTCCAATCAAAGGAAGTGACCATACTACTTAGAAGGGGTGTCGTGGGAACATGATAATTGCCCCCTTGTGGTATGGGAAAGAGAGAACAACTCCTTTGTGTTGTAGACACCAGAGGATTTCCCACTTGTTCCATGGGAATGAGAAGATTGTCCCCCCGTTCCATTGGAGAATTTCCCCCCAATTCACTAGAATTTTAATAGATGAGAAGAACTTGAGAGGTATGAAGTTCACTCTCTACGGGAACGATACTATAAATTGAAGGTGAAATCAAATTAACCATTTTCTTAACCAATGGTTGGCTGGGAATGGACTCATGGGATTCACGTTTAGAGGGAGTGGGCTTTACTGGAGACAGATTCTTGTCAATCACTTCATCAACTAGTGGAAAACTAGGGGAAATATTCTGGTAACCAATCGGGATTCATGGCTAAGAATTTGTAAGGTTTTCCAAAACTTTTGAGGCTTCATACATATAAGGACAAAGGTGAATAGGATGATTCCCTTCACATAACCTACATGGGAACTTAACTTTACCATTTTTTCGATGGAATTTACTATCACTAGGTGATGGTTTATCACTAGCATGATCTCCAGAGGCTGATGAAAAATTTTGATGTGAGCTCGTGGACCACGCTCCTCATATCTTGGGAATACTAGGACAATCTCTAAGAATTTGATCACCTTTACATAAATTGCAAGGGAATTTATTTATTTATTTTTAGGTGGATTGGAAGGTTTCTCCATACTATTTGCATTGGTAGCAACAATTGCTTGATTGCTCCGTTGCTTATCTTGCTTCTTCTTCTTCTTAGCTTCTTGGTTACTGGAATCAAGACTTTCACCAAGTGAGGAGGAAGAAAGGGATGAAAAAACAACAGGTGAAGAAGGCAAAGGGTCAAATTTAGGATCAACTTGAGGTTGAAATTATTCAGGTGGAGGAGACATTGGTTGAGGAGTAGTTTGGATGTTCCGAACCATAGGGGTCGAAAACAACCAAACTGGAAAACCAATGGTAAATCTGGGAAGGGACAACGTTGCC
This sequence comes from Pinus taeda, assembly GCA_000404065.3. NCBI lineage: Eukaryota > Viridiplantae > Streptophyta > Pinopsida > Pinales > Pinaceae > Pinus > Pinus taeda. The sequence continues at coordinate 18,098 of APFE030329247.1, forward strand.
ATATAAGGAGCACCAATATTTCCAAAAGAAGGAAAAAGACCAAGATTCTCTTCAGAGGGGTTTCCTTGATTGGTAGACTAAGGAACTGTTGCCATTAGTTTTAACCTAAGATCTACTAAGGAGTTGTTCCATGGCAAGGATGTCATTTCACGGTCAATTAATTGATTTTAGAAATTAACCACAAAAATAAATAAAAAAGGTGTAGCTAGGAAAAAGGGTTACCAAGAAACCGTGATCTGCAATATATCACCTTGGTAAATTAAGGATTTACGTACATGCAGGAAATCTCCCCAAATGTTGTGTTTTCTCTATCACAATGTACATGGTGTCCGAGTTGGTTACCTATGGTGAGGATAGCAATCTATGGTGGACTTTAAAAATATACTCAATGGTACATGGAAGTGCAGTATGTGTTAGTGATGTCTAATGCGTAACTGTACGATGTGAGCATTCCCATATACTTTTTATGTGTGGAGCACCATCCAATATACATGAAGGCATGTGGAGAAAGGTCTAATACACTTATGTATGTGGAACAAGATATCACCCCCGGAGTGCAATGCTAGAAAAAAAATGACAAATCCTATGTTTATAGATGTTGGAACACATCTTAGTCTAGACATCTAGATGTTTGTGTTGATGTTACAAATGCTCCTTAAGATTAATTCAATAAATTTTAAGTGTATCTTGAGTTAAGTTTTTGTTTTCAAGGCTCACCACGAATTTCACCTGAATATCCTAAAATGCAAACTAGCACGATAAAATGAAACTTTTATTTTCAACAAAAATCTATATATGGGAGGGAAGAGAACAACTAATATGCAACATACAAGATGAAACAAACAAGATTGTTAAACAATTCCCCTAATGCAATTGTTCCTAATTACAATTTCACGCACAAAACCCTCGATGCAATGCATGATGCATAAGATTTTTCTTTTCAATTCCACTTAATTTTCAGATGAAAAATAAGATATTTGACTAATCAACGATAAAATAAACTATTCAAAATGATGACTGAAACACCAATTCCTTCAAGCAACCCAATGATCAAACAACCAATTTACTAATGACCTAATGACAATAACAAAGAAAAATCTAAAAACATTCTTATCAAAGGAACTCAAAGCCAAAAGAAAACAAAATGAAGGCTTCTGAGAGACCAAGATACACTCAGGGACATAAGGAGGACCAATTGGAACTAAGTTAATTAGAGAGAAAAGCACAAAAATTATTTTTTTGCATAAAACAGGGGTCAATGCATATGCAGATAGGCTACCAGTGCTCTGCAACGCAGGGGCAAAGAAGACCAGAGAGCACTATAATGCTTTGTCAACTGACCAAGGGGAGCGCTAATCAAAGGAAAGCCAGTTTTTGACACAAAAAATGAAAAGAAACTCAATGAAAGGTATTCCTAGGGCCAATTCAAATTGAGTGAGGCACTGGAGGTCTGTTCAAGAGGTGTAACAAGGGTTAAGGTCAAGGAAACCACTAATGGAATGAATCTATCCCCAGTGGAGTCACTAATTTGTTATGTTTAATTTATGAATATAGATAGAAGTATCTTCCCTAGGCCTAGTGGACTAGTATAGAACAACAAAAAGAAAAGAATATAAATCCCCCCTTAGAGAAATTGGAGAATAGAAAGAGGCTTACTTGGAATCCGCCACAAGCTCTTCTCTCTTCTTGACTTGTAAGCTCTACTTGTAGCTCTGATTTCTATAATTAGAATTTTCACATAAAATCAATGGAAGCCAGATATCTATGACATTTATGTAGAATTATCCAATCACTCCGTTCAATGGATCAACAACGCATTGAAATATATGAATGTAAACATAACATAACACATATAGGGAAATGGTATACTCTGTGTTAATATGAAAAGGATGGAGTGACAACTAAGAATAAAATCTGATCTTGTAGATATCTACCCAAGTTGACTTGTCCTTCCTCGTCATAAAGCACACCTCAATGTCACCCTAATGCATGAAGATGATAACTCTTTTAGGTTCAAAATAAACAACATGAGGGTGTGATTAGTCTAAAAAATCCAACCTTGATGTTGTAGATGGTTGTAAATTTATTGGAGAGTGTGGTAGTTTGGGAATTCTTATCCATTTACCAATCTAGGCTTGAGATCCACTCTTGATAGGAAGATGATCTCAAGGGATAAGAGGTGAAATCTCCAAGGTAGGATTAGATAGGATTCAAAGTTATTATCCAAAGTAAATGATTGAAACAAGTCCCAGAAGCTTATGGAAAAGGAAGATTGAGGATTCTTTTTATTTTTCCTAAATTTCTAGAATCAACACGCCCCAAACAAGGGAAAATCTGCTACTAATCAGCTCTAATGGAGAACTGAGAAACCTGTTGTTGAACGCAGGCCCTTAAAAGGCTAGGGTGTAGTGGGCCTTAAAAACACTGATTTGAGGCAGTCATACCCATAAAATCAAGTATTTGGAAGAGTCATGATTAGGTATTTGTGTAGGTATCATGACAAGGTGTTCACATATGTGGATTGATCTAGATTGCAAGCCTATTGATTAGATGCGAGAAAATGGTCTATAACAGTAGCCACCACCAAGATCCAAAAGGTAGAACCTGAGGATCTAGAGGAGGTGGAGAGACTCTTCCACTCACAAATGTGGGTAAAGGGTTCATTGGTACAGTTCATCGTTGACAGTGGGAGCCAGAGGAACATAATCTCAGTTGATGTCGTTAAGAGATTGAAGTTGCGAACAATGCCACAACCAAATCCATACACCATCGAGTGGCTACGCTGAGGATGAGATCTCCGTGTCAGCCAATAGTGTCGCCTTCCTTATAGCATCAAGTCCTTTGTAGATGAGGTATTGTGTGACATTGCCCCTATGGAAGTATGTGATATTTTATTAGGTAAACCATACCTATGGAAGCATCATGCTGTATATGAATCTAGACCTCATTCTATTATTATTACATTAGGTCAAAAATTGTATAAGATACCAGAGGTAGAGCCACCTACCACCATTTCTTTGATCTTTACTAAACAATCTAGTAATATCATTTCCCATATCGATAATTTTTTCTTCCTTATGATCTTCTCTTAGAACAAGAGGCATATTGTGGCCACATCCACAACCTCTTGATAAGGCTCCTCTACATGGAAGCAACAGAACAAGGTCGCGGAGGAGTACAAGGACATTTTCACCTCACCCATAGGGGTACCCCTACACTGTCAGGTCAAACACTCCATCGATCTGACCCAGGTGCTCCACTACCTAATGGACCAATCTACCAATGCTTTGTTCTAGAGAATGATGAAATCAAGAGGCAGATTTTGGAGTTGTTGCAGAAAAGGCACATCAGGCCAACTTCATCACCTTGTGGGAGCCTGATCATGTTGGTGCAAAAGAAGGCTGGAACATGGAGGCTATGTATTGACTATTAGGTGTTGAATACGATCATTGTCTGGAATAGGTATCCAATCCCATGGATTTATGACCTTTTGGACCAACTCAAGGGGACCAAATATTTTAGCAATATTGACTTGAAATCCAATTATCACTAGGTACCAATCGAACCTTGTGATTTATGGAAGACTACCTTCAAATCCAAGGAGGGACTTTTTGAATGGATGGTCAAGCCTTTCAAGTTGAAGAATTCCCCCGCAACCTTCATGCGGCTAATGGACGACATATTACAACCCTTCACCAAATTTTTCGTGGTAGTGTACCTGGACGACATCGTGATCTTCATCCAGAGTTGGGAAGATCATATACACCATATTCGAAAGGTCCTCCAAACCATGCGACAACACAAATTGTATGCCAATTTGGAGAAATGCACTTTTGGTATGACCCAGGTTCAATATATGGAGTACATAATTGATGATGCGGGTGTGCATGTGGACCCTACCAAGATACAAGTTATTCGGGGTTGGCCAACCTTAACCACTCTAAGAGAGCTTCGTAACTTTCTAGGTCTTGTCAATTTCTATCATAGGTTCGTGTTGGGATTCTCTCATATCACTTGGCCTTTGAGTCAAGTCACCAAGGGCGGGGCCAAAACAAAGTTCTTTGGGTATGAATCCCAACAGTTTGCGTTTGCTAAGTTGAACCACCACCTCTTATTTACACTAGTGCTCGCATTACCAGACCTGTAGAAACCATTCAAAATTGAGACAGATGCCTCCAACTATGTTACTGGTGTAGTTCTTACCCAACAGGGGCATCCGGTGGCATATCACAGTGACATGACTTCAAATATAGTCTGAAAGCATCCCACCTATGGCTAGAAGATGTATTCCATTATTCATGCTTACTGACAAGGTAAGCATTACATTATGGGGAAGGAAAATATCGTCCACACATACCACCAACACTTGTAGTTCATACAAACACAAGGGAAGTTTCAGAACGATTGCCATAAAAAATGGTCTACATATCTGCAACAATTCCATTTGAACATTAAGTACAAGAAGTGTAACACCAATAATGTTGCAGACTGCCTCAACCAACTGCTAGTTATGGCGCTAACCACTGTGCTCAAATCTTGTGGACACAAGACTTCGGGATAGCCACATCTTTACAAGAGTGATCCTAAATTCGACACCACATACCAGATGCTCCTGGAAGGTAAGAAAGTTCAAAAATTCATCTCCAGGACACATTTTTATGGCACCTGGGACACCTCTGTGTTCCTTCAAGCTAGCATGCCAAGATGATTTTAGAGGTGCACTACAATTGGGTCACTAGACATTTTGGGGTAGAGAAAATAGTGGTGGTGTTGTAGGAGTATTTTTATTGGCCGAACCTTTGACATGATGTCGGGAAGTACATAAGATCCTACACTGCTTGCACATTACGAAACCTACAACCAAGAATCAGGCTTGTAGACTCCTTTTCCTACCCCTAGAAGGCCCTGGGAATCTATCTCCATGGATTATATGTTAAGCCATTTGACTATTTTTTTGTGGTCATCGACAGATTCTCTAAGATGGCCATTATGGCGACTTACAAAAATAATATCAAAACAAATGCCACCACTAAACTCTTCTTTGAAAGAGTATGGGTACACTTTCAGATCCCACAATATATTATCTTAGATTGGGACAACCGTTTTCTTAGTGCATTCTGGTAAAGCCTCTGGTCGTTGTTGGATACCAAGCTCACTAAGTCCATGACCTTTCACCCCCAAACCGATGGCTAAACAAAGATTGTCAACGACATGATTGTGCACATCCTGCGCATGTACAACTCGAAGCACCCACACATATGGGATGAAAGCCTCCCCTATGTCCAACACAGCTACAATAGGGATCTCCATAACTCAACTGACCACAACCCTTTTTAGGTGGGATTGGGATTCCAGCCACTATGTCCCATTAATGTTGCCATACCATTTGTAACTCCTCAGTCAGATTTGTCTCATGTCTAGTCCAAAGATGATAGGGCTAACAACTTCATTGAACACATTTAACACATCCACCTGCAGGTCCATGACATATTGAAAAACATAAATACTAAGTACAAGTAGCATCATGATCAACATCAAGTACAACACAAGTTCAGGTGGGCGGAAAAATTTGGTTACATTTGCAGAAGGAGCGCCTCGTTGGGCCCCACCGTAGTAGGGGACAATACCTTTGAGATCAACATTCCACAATTCCTTGGCCTGCACCAATATTCATTTCGCACTGACTGCGGTCATACTTTTCCCCATTGTTGGACACATATGAAGTTGTTGAGCAACTGACACCAACAAAGCTCAACCCAAGCTGTATTAAATAAGCCACAACTGATAAGATCATGGACACATAGATCCAGAACTCTCACCAATAGAGGAGCTAACCATATTGAGTTTTCAAAGTAGACCAACTCCTTCACCAGGGCAAGTGGCTCACCAAGGATCAGGTTCAATAGAAATTTCCTCACCTCATGGAGGCCCTATGGGAACATTGCTTCCTAAGGGGGGAGGAATGATCTATGTGGATATTGATGTCCGCCCACCTATTCCACCTAGAACTCTAGTCGGTTTCATAATTTTCCTTGATTATAGCAACATTTACTATTTTTAATGGTTTTTTAGGTCTTGAACTTCCAAAGCTATTTTGACCCCCTAAACAATGTTTTTTGAGGCCCACAATAAGTTCATGTGCAAATACTGTAGTACTTGGAGAGATATTTCTAATGAGGTATCGTACGTGCCAAACAAAGATCATATGACCAAGTTACGACCCTGGGAAGTTGGCTTCCCAACTAACCCCAATGGGACCCACAAACTCTTAGCGCTCCATCTCCTAGGGTTAAGGTTTTGGTTTTTTAGGGTTTCCCTTTGTTGTACAATAATAAAAAGGCCCTTGAGCCTCATTGGAACACAGTTCAGAGGCATGTATCCACCACATCTCTTCTTAGAGATAAGCTACCATCACGTAAGATAGTTTATTTTCATTATGCATGTAAGCATCTTTAAGTTATTTGATATTAATGAAATGATGATTTATTTCTGCTGCATCTATATGTTTATGTTTATGTGTATATTATGTTTCATTCCTACATAAGTCGAGATCATTGTCACAACTATATAATGCCATGTCCTCAGGTAGACAAATTAGCTTTTTGCTCCTATATGGACTTAGGATTTTGTTAGATTCTCATTATACTAGTTTTTCGAATCTTCACTAATTTAGATTTCTATTATTCTAGATCCATATAGATCTAAGAAAAAACTCAACTGACTAGGTCAACATCCAAATCCGAGAAACTTGAAAAATATCAATCAACTAAAAAGTTGGATTTCCAGATTTATGGATTTGAAACATCTGTTATTCCACATCACATCATATCACCTACCACCTATCGTCCACCTCAACACCACTGCACCACTCTAATCCATGCCACCATGCCACATCATAATTTGTTAAAACATATCAAACCCTGACTCATTTAGATATCCAAGTTGTCATTTTTATGGATCTTCTTGGATCAAGAAAAATCTAAAAGGGCTCATTTTACAAAACTTTTGATCTTCAATTTTTTAGATTCCATGTCACCTCATTTTCACCATGTCAACCTACCACGTCACCTAAAATCCGCCCTTTGGCCACATTAGCATGACTCATCATCCTTCCATATCAACACCTGCCTACCCCTAGTGTCTGATAGTGCTTATTGGGACTCCAAATAACTTCCATGTGGCCTCTAATCTATGATCCAAATATGAGTTTTAAACAAATTCTATTTTTCTATTTTTTTGTATGCTTAGACTTCTCCTTCCTAACAAAATCCAATGTCGTCACTTGACAAATTTTGGGCCCATCTGCTGTAGTTAACGAAATCCATATCTCCTCCCTTATCTAGTATGATTAACAAATCATCGAGCCACCAGGATAATTAAGGGAAGGTATCCAACATCCTAAGCTGGTTTGGTTAATGAATCTCAATTGGTAAAAATAGTGAAGTCTCTGTCAATTGATAGATTTTTCAATTGAGTTCCAAGCCAGTAAGCCTTCAATTCGACTTTAACCTTTCCATGAATAAAACCTGGTCCCCAGTCCCTGAACACTAGGTCAACTATCCATTAGAACAATTGAGAAAGTTTATGAAAGCTTAAGGTCTAATTAGTGTAACTCCATGCTTAAGCCCCTTTGCGATTACACTCTTAATTATGGACGTTATCATGCCATATGGCTAGGGACTAAGGATAAAACCTCTGAACATCAAATCCAAAAACTTCCAATACAATTCTAAGTGCGCCTCGAGGACTTGACCCCAATTTAGACGACATTTTCACATCTTTAGGGTTGCAAACTACAAACGTCATACCCCAAAACCTAAAATGTAGAGAACCTAACCTTCTGGCCTACCACTTGAGGAAATAGGGTCATAAATACTTCTTAACAATAGATATGTAAACTATCACAATAGGGCCTTAACATCCCCTATCTCGGGTCTCCAATCAAGGGAAAAATCCCATTCTTCTTACTTCAATTTAAGGATACAAGACAACTATTCAATCCCACTACTTGTCTAGCAATGGCCAAACACATCAACATAATACACGAAGAGCCTTAGGTTCAAATCAACTTGCACATCTCGCTTATCTAACACAAGTAACATGATTTATGTAATTCCTTTTATTTACATATTTCTATTCTAAAGGAAATAACAAAAAACAATAGCTAGTAATAATTAACAGTTAACCATGACTTCAGATCATCATTACACATACACTTAGTAACCTAATATGAAAACATTTATGAAACACTAAACAACAATTTCATTTCATTAATACAGAATTTAGATAAACTTATATGATTCATTTAAGCTTGATAGAAACTAAATAAAGGAAAAGCCACTCTCCACTCAACCACAGGCTTGATCACATTGCAAATTTCTTGTAGCAGGCCACCTTAAAGCTACTTCTAGTGCCTTAAAAGGAAGAATAACTTGGGTTTCAAAAAGATTTAAATCAAGGTAGAGAACATGAAGTCCACTCTCCTTCACACATGGGAATCAACAAGCTACCTTACAACCATTAAGAAAGGGCCTATTAACACCAACAATAAGGCTACCACATGCCTACACAGCACAAAGGGAGTACTTCACCGATCCAACAATTCTTTAATTATTCCCTTTTTCTTAGTGCCTTATGTGGTAGGTTAAGATAAGTTATTTAAGAATTATGTCAACCCTCTAACTTAAGTTGAAGGCTTCCACACTACCTTCTTTATCCAAATTCATTCAAAATATCACTCTACATAGGATTGTTGTGACTCAGAAGGTTTTTTATCCCCTTCTATTCAAAGTCACATTATTAGCATGCACATGTGGTTATGTTCTCTTTTCATGTGTTTCTCTAGTTCACGTTCTCATGCTTCTCTGTCTCTCTCACACATGACCACCTTCCACTACTCATTGCTATTCTTTGCTACTCATTTGCACACTCCACACTAGCTCCCTTCCACTTCTCTCTCAACCACATGCACATTTCCCCACATGATAATTTGGGGTCCCTCCTTGGGATACATGGTAAACTTAGAAGTCTCCAAAATGGGTACGTAGTGCATACTCCTGGAATAGTTCAATACCACTCCCATTCCTTCCCATAATTGTTAGCAGTTGGGTGGTTCAACTACCAAATAAAAAATCACACCATTTAATTCAGTAAGACATGAAACTTCCCAAATTCCCCTCACAACGTCCTCTCCAACAATGGGATATGTGTTTGCTACACTTTTCTTCAACTTTCGTAATATATATTAAATACAAATGCATATTTACATCAAATAAGTATGTCAAAATATCCATGTTGGTTATTCCAACATTGTGAATCTTAATTACATATTACAAATCTCAAAGATTAAAAAGGGGTGTTACAACGTTTCAATTTGAACTCTTAAAAGGTATTCATCCTTGACACTTTAGGATTATAGCTAAGAGTTCTGACTTTCTAACATGGAGGAATTGGCTTGTAGGATTGAATTTTGACTGATAAGTTTTGCTTATTTGAGTTAGCTTAGTTGCATGGTTCAACTTCTCTTTTATAACATAGGTAAGCCACCACCTTTGCCTTTAATTTCTTTGAAAGGAGTATAACAATGGGTATTGTTTATTTTTTCAATATAAGGGAGTTTAAAATGGTTTTAGTCTCTTAATTGGAGTGGTTTGTTTTATCCTTACTTGATTTCAATCCTACTCTACATAATTGTGTGCTACTAGGTGATTACTCTTTTGAGTTTGGTTTCAACCAAGACTATTTATAGGTGTTCTGGGAGTGGAAGGAGTTTCCCCTTTTCATTTATGAGTGGTTTGATTATATGTGTGACCTTTGGGCTTCATTAGTTTAACACCAAACTTTCCATGGCTTCCTTCATTCTTCCTAGAAAGTGTACCCATGCATGTTGTTGACCCTTTAGAGTATATTCTCATGTTCTAGGCTTCATGGACATTGATAGAGAAATAAGGTGGCCTTTTATAGGCAATATTTAGAATTCTAGCTTGCATTTGGCCTTGGACTATTCTGATATATGGATGGACTACGAGGAACTACATGAGATTTGACAAGCATTGAGAAGTCATAAGGACACTATTTAGGGCAACAAGAGCCAAATTACGGTAGCCACAATTAAAATTTAAGGACATGACCAACATGTCACTACCCAAATTACTACAATTACAAGTATCTTAGTTCAATTCAAGAGGTGAATTAAAATTAGGGAAGCTAAATATAACATGCTTTGAAACATGGTCATTAATTGGACCAAAACAAAGTCATCTAGAGCATCTACTTGGTTTATTCTATCAGTGCTAACTATGATGGACCAAGAGAAGATGAAACAATACATCAAAAACTAAAGAATGCAAAAATCATTAATTGAGACTCAAACTCAGATAATGTAACCCTTCATGAAGCAAGTAATCACCATGCCCTTTGTTTAGTTTATATGTTTTTCAAAATAAGTAGATATCTAAATCTTTTTTGCAAAATCTAAATCACAAAGATACATTAAAATACATTAGAATTTGTTATATATAGCATACATAAATATAATTATAGATCTATAAATACTCCCTCTTTATTATTACAATTTTACTATAAATTATACCGAATTTTTATTTATATAAAGTTTCATATTATAATTAAAAATAAATAAATTATATATAAAAATTATAAATAAACCAGAGCCCATATGTCACTTCTTTTTGCATTTTTGTATAAATGAATTTAATGCATGTAGTCTTAATTTGTTTGACTTGAAATAAATTTAATGGAATTTTAATTTCAGGCTTTCTATCTCAGGAATGATGATTGTACTTTGATAAATAAGATGAATTGGAATTTTAATTTCAGGCTTTCTATCTCAGGAATGATGATTGTACTTTGATAAATAAGATGAATGACTATTCTTCTTTAATAGACATAATTCATTGTACAAATTCTATCTCATGAATGATGATTGTACTTTTATAAATAGGATGAATGACTATTCTTCTCTAATAGACATAATTCATTATACAAATTCTAATCATGTGATAACTCAAGAAAATAGCTTTGGAAGCCTTTTCTACTTGGAAATCATTAAAAAACATCTATCACAACGCTACTGTTACATGACAGTTGATGACAGCACAATAGCACTCACCAAATATTGTTTCAAAATGCTCATGGTATAATGTAATAATTTATTTATCCTTGCATAGTCAACAATCTACTGTATCTTAATCCTTGGGCTGCTTCACAATCATCACAAGACACTTGGCATGACTATGAAATAATCGCTCACACTTCCAAAAATATTCTACAAATTCAAGCAAAAACCTCAGGTTCTATCAGTCAGAGTGAACGATACTGAAATCCACGATCCAACAATTCCATGCACAGACATAATACATATCTACATATATTTTATGGTTTTGGAGCCATGGTTTCCAATAACTAGAACGTCTGCTTAAGCTTTTCAACTTGTTCACATATAACACCCTAGCATCTATGGTCTCCACTTTTGTCTCAACGCATACCTAAGCATTTATAACAATTTTAACTTTAAGTTGTACAACAAGAGAGTATCGAAACTGGACTGGCAAGAATTCATACATTTTTCTTGTTGTAGATGACTCTAGCCTTCTCCAATATGTTTTATGTATTTTCCCTTTGTTGCTTCTCCGTGATATTAGACGAGAAGATGTACGCGGTTCATGAAATCATGACACACCATGATCAAATACCAAAACATAAATCTATAATTAAAAACAAGATTGCTTAGAACAATTATTTATACAACTTGTGCCATCGACTGCGGCATAAACCCTAGGGGGCTACTGCCAATGCAAGACACTAAGGTGATCTTCCTTGGAGTCATGGAGTAAGCGATGTTGCAGAGCCCAAGGCAAGGAGTGCATGCTTTCTTCTCTCTCGTTCACTGCCACCACCGCTCTCCTTTGATTCTTGCCTCTGCTCATATTTACACCCCTAAACTTCAGCCATTTCTGTAAGGAAAGTAAAATTAAATGCACCTAACAAAATTTGATCGGCCGTCTTCGATTCTGATCTTTGTTGTAGAATGCGATGAAAGAGAAGCTTTTGTGAGACTGACTATGCCTTTGTTTTTACCCTGTGCGTGCCATGATGTCAAATCTATGATCACCCTCGCTAACCCTTGGCCGTAAATTGCTTGACCTATCTATGTGAACAAATACGGGTGGGACTACTTCCAAACACTAAAACCCGAGAGAGTGAAAGATAAAAGAAATTATAAAAATAATTCATAAAAAGAAAAAGAAAAGAAAAGAAAAGAAAGTAAGAATCTAAAATATGGAAACTTTGAAATATATATATATATATATATGAAAAGGAAAATATATAAGCGTTGTATGGTAATTTAGTTCATGCTAAAAATTATAGAAAATATATAATAAATAATTAAATTTCATATATAGAAATAAATAATGTATTTTTGTTTAAAAATAACTAAAAAAAGTGTTATTTATTTATACGATCTATAAAATAAGAAAAATATTAAGGAATTTAGGCTTTTGGGATCTATAATTTTGTTTAGAGAAAAATTTAGGCAAAATCACATACAAAATCATTTGTCGACGCGTTTCGAACAAACCAGTGTGGTTCATCGTCAAGACAAGTTGAAAATCCAATCTGAGCGATGCAATAAATAGGGACAACAGGCCATTCCAAATATTTACCATTTTATTCCTCATCCCAATATAGGGTAAATATCAGTATTATTTTTAATAAATTTTATGGTAGAAATAAATATATTAATTAAATTAGGTCTTGATAATATAAATATTTAAATAAATAATGAATTTTATAAGGACAATGGAAATTAATATATTATTAAATAAATGGATAAAAATAATAATTAATTAAAATTAGGTCCTTCCCCGGGGCCTGGTCAAACCTAGCTATTAGAGATCTCGTAACCGTTTTCCTGTCAATTTAGCTGTTGGAATGGCCTGCTGTCCCTATTTATTGCATCATTCAGATTTAAATCTCCAACTTGTCCTGACGATGAACCACACTGGTTGGTTCGAAACACAAATGATTTTGTATGTGATTTTGCCAAAATTTTTCTCTAAACAAAAAAAATTTCCATAGACGATGGCTGGAAGTTAAGTAGATCTTGGATCCCTACCCTTTCGTCCTAGTTTCCTCTTTTTTCCGTCCCCTCTCCCATCTTCCCTTTCCATCTTGATCTATGTGTTTTTATTGAATATTTTATGGTTTTATTTATTTATTTATTTATTTATGTATAATTTTACTTATTATATACATTATATTATGTATTATTTTTGATTTATAATACTTTATTTATTATATATTGTTTTATTTTATTTAAATAGTAATTTTACCTTATTTACCTTAATTCTTATTTATTATAAATAGTTAGGTTTATTTGTTCCTATATATTTTATTTACTAAGTTAATAGTTTAATTACTATGCCATGTGATGATATAGGGTTTAGACTTGTATATTTATATTTTGTTATCATTACATAATGGTTACTTTTTGTTACCTCTATGCATTATTTTTATATATTATATAATTTTATTATACATTACTTATTTTATTAAGGTTTTAGGCTAATTCTTTAGGGTCTTTATTATCCTAATTCCTTAATTATAATAATAAATATTAAGGAAATGTAGGTATATTGATTATATTATATAGACTGGTATATATGGTTAGTATGAAATAGGAGCTTATGTAGTGTACATATAGTATTATTATTGATTTTAATATATGGTGTGTTCTTATTATTTATTTTTACTATACATTATGTTGTATTATTATACATTAGTATATAGTAATATTCTTTTATACACGAACTCCTTTCTCCGCTTTTGACTTTTCTCCATTGATTGTAGTTTTATTATATACATTAGATTTTATAATTAAATTATTTTTAAACGAACCTTAAGTAAATAGGGGATATTCATATTATGTATGATTTTTTATTTATAGTACTTTATGTATTATATATTGTTTTATTTTATTTAAATAATAATTTTACCTAATTTACCTTAATTCTTATTTATTAGGATTATTTGTTCATATATATTTTATTTACTTAGTTACTTGTATATTTATACATATACCTTTATTATGAATACATAATGGTTACTTTTCGTTACCTCTATGCATTACTTTTTTATATATTATATATTTTTATTATACATTTCTTATTGGTATATAAGTAGTATTAAGGTTTTAGGCTAATTCTTTGGGGTATTATTCACATAATTCCTTAATTATAATAATAGATATTAAGAAAATATAGGTATATTGATTATATTATACTAGTATACATTCTTAGTGCATTCTTATTATTTATTTTTACAATACATTATGTTAGTATATATGAGAACTCTTTTTTCCATTGGTGTTGTATTTATATAATTAAATATTGTAGCAAAATTATTTTTAAAACTAACCTTAAGTAAATAGGGGATTTTTTACCTAATTTATCTTTGTTCCAGAAGAATAGTAGTTAATATTTTGGTTAAAGGGTTTTATATATAATTAATTTTATGAACTTAAATAAATAAAATATTAATCTATTTTATTTTTTACCTAGTTTAATTGATTTCTACTAATATAATAATAAATATTGGAAATAATAATATTAATTAGAATAATAATAAGGTAATAAGGTCCTTGGGTCAAAATTAGACTTTTCTCCATTGATGGTTGTTGTATTTATATAATTAAATATTGTAGCAAAATTATTTTTAAATCTAACCTTAAGTAAATAGGGATTTTTACCTAATTATCTTTGTTCGAGAAGGATAGTAGTTAATATTTTGGTTAAAGGTTTTTATAGATAATTAATTTTATGACTTAAATAAATTAAAATATTAATCTATTTTATTTTTTACCTAGTTTAACTCATTTCTACTAATATAATAATAAATATTGGAAAGAATAATATTAATTAGAATAATAATAGGGTAATAAGGTCCTTGGGTCAAAATTAGACGTTAATTGGTTTTAGTTGTTGGAATCTCTAATCGAACTATATAAAGTGCTGGACTAGATCTGTCTCCTCAACTTGTCCTGACGATGAACCACACAAGTTGGTTCAAAACGCATCGGAAAATGTCTTACCTAATGTGATTTACGCTGAAATCTTCTTATAACGAAGAAATTTCTGCAGAAAATTGAGTGTAACTCGGTCAAATGCATTAGACATATTGAGCTTAATAGTCAAGCCATGATTACCCCATCCCCAACTAGAGGCCAAGGCTTCTAGGATGACAACAATGTTGTCAAAAATTTGTCTCATGGGGGAAAATTCCCTTTGATTGGCTAAAACTAAGAGGGGCACGAGCAACTTCAAATGTGAGCCAATAGATTTGAATAGATCTGATAAAAGACATTCCAAAGGTAAAAGGGGCAGAATCTAAAGAATGAGGAGGGGTTCAACTCTCTGGGAATTAGGGCAAGAAAACAAGAGTTTATGTCAACCCTCATTGCATTATTATTGATGGAGTATCCCACCAACCTAAATGGATTTCTCTTGATGACATCCCAAAAGGAGTGATAGAAGCTCGCTGAGAGTGGCCCGGACCTTTATTTCGAGGGAAGGTAAACATAACCTTACGCATTTCCTCTTCCCTTAGAGGGGAAGTCAACAAATTATTCCAATCATAATAAATAAGACATTGAATTCCTTATAAGATGGAACCTTCATTCTCCAAATCCATCTTATGATCCTTAGAATACAAATTTTTACAATGCTCTACTGCTTCTCTTTTGATTTCTTCAAATTTATTAATGGTCTTTCTTGCATGGATAATCTAAGTGATATTGTTTTTTGATTTTGTAACCTCTGCTTGCTTTTGAAACAATTAAGTATCTTTATCACCTACCTTGAGCCAGTTATTTCTCAATTTTAATCTCAAGTACTTCTCTTCCTCCCTAAGAGGTCTATGAAAACTCTTGAGGGTTTCTACTTCCTTATGGATATCCGTCACCAGTATCGACCTCATTTCCATCTATCCTTGGATAGCATCCAATGTCTCTTCCATATTATTTATATTGAAATCCCTTTATGTTTCATTCTCTTTTAATCAAGCTTTCACATCTTGTTTGAATTTGTCAATCTTAGCATCTGAGATAGTAATTGGGTTGCCCTTGATCTAACCCACTAAGGAGGTGTATACCATTATGAAGAAGTTGGGGACCTTAACCCATTGAGGGGAGTAACATAAGGGAGTAGGCCCCATATCTAGTGGCGTGGATATTTCAAGGTGGATTGGTCGGTGGTTTGATCTACCCCAAGGGAGGATGGCTCACTTAAGGTAGTAAATAAACATGACAATATTATCGACCAAAAGGAAACGGTCTAATGAGGCCATGATTTACTTAGGCCCTACTCTTCTATTAGACAAGGTATAAAGGAATTTTGGGGTTTGGCATCATATAAGTTCAAGGCTAAGGTAAGATTCTCCATGTATTTATGTTGGACGTGCGTGATTATGGAGTCCCCTCTTGTCGTGGTGGCCCATAGTAGTATTGAAGTCCCCCCCAATGATGGAGTTATTCCCATACTCAATATTTTCCAAGTCCAACAATGGTTTCTAGCATTCTTGGCTTTATGGGAAGTGGGTAGGAATGCACACATTTATCACAGAGAAGTGTTGATGTTTATCAAATTTGTTAAAAGTAGTAGCTGCAACGGCCTTGAGACACCCCTCTTGAGCTTAGTGTTTCGATCTTGCTAGTGTTCCAAAATTAATGTTTAATGGAGTTGATGGATTGTTTATGCAACTTGCTCTCTATAGCATGGTAACTTTGGAAATTTCTTTGTTGATGATGGATTTTACTTTCATGATTCTCTTTACCAAAATGAGTCCTCTACAATTCCAAGATATTATATTCATTAATCACTTTGATGGGTTCCTCAACCCCTTTTTAGTGACCGAGTTGTTTCCTTTCTTCCCTCCACATCCCTTTTTTCCTGCATTTTCGACTTGTCATGGGATTGTATGTTATACTCCCAATTCTTTGTCTTTCTTAGTCTTTTCCCATCTCACTTCGTTCTTTTTTTATATTCATTCCTTCCTCTCATTTCAAATAGGTTGTTTCATCCTATGCCAGCCTCATCTACCTTCTACCAACTTTCGTTTCTATGTTGATCCATCTCCTTTGGGAGAGGTCACGAGGCCTTCTAATACCTCATTGTCTTCCAATAAGTCTTTTGAGGACGTGTGAGTTTTCAGATTTGAATTGGATTCCATATGTCCTCGAGAGGGGAGGATAAGGGGCTCAGAGTGAGGGGTAAAGAACTGAGTAGCTGGTAGGGGAGGCACAATGGTTCCGAAACCAACTAAACTAGCCTTCGAGCTCAATACCTCAATTTTTTTTTTCAGTTTCTAATACCTCGCCATCCCCGCGAGACAAGCGACTGAGGGGTTCGAGGCCATCCCCAAACCACCAGAGTTTCCACGGGGTGTGTGCTTTGAGGATTTTAGGCACTTGACCTCAGTCCATTGCTCAAGATCCTCGAGAAGGTTTATCCACTCGGTGGCCCCCTTTATGGCATCCTTTAGCAAAGTGCCCATACCCATGGCACACTTTTCACTTGAAGGGAAACTCATCATAGTCAACCTCTTGTACGTGCCACAAGTTATCCATAGAGAGGTTAGCTACCGCCAAGAGCCATTTTTTAGGTCCACCTCCACGCAGATCCTAGCACATGATAAAAAACCATCATTTGGTTCAAAGTAGTCAAGGTATTTCCCAAGAGAGTTCCCTTACCTCCCCCTCCACTAATGAAAAGTTGAACTTGTTACCAATGATTTTCATCACTCATTTTTCTATAGTCTTCTGTGTAATTTTTGTAGGATTCACTACTTCAACCCGAAATCATGGGTTCATCACCTCAATCTCTTCATTACTAATTTTATATTTACTTTTCTCTTGTCCCATCCTTTATAGAAGTTAAAATTTATGTCTTAAGAAGGTTCAAATTGTGAAACTTGTATTATAACCCTTTCTAAAATCATGAGACATTTCTTGGGAATCTTGACAAAACTTTTCCCTCATATCAAAATTTTGGGTCAATATTTGTGTTTTCCTCAACATCATCTTTCAATTTCATTATCATATGAGGGACCTAGATTAGCATCTTGATTGAATATATCAACACCTTGGTATCAAGTAATTTGACCCCTTTGCATACCCTTATGCTACACTCATGCTTACTTTATTTTCTAGTGCCATATTTTATCCTCATGACTAATTTAACTTGTTTTCCAATATAGGTATACTTCTTTTGATTTTTTTGAAGATGATGTTATGTTATGCCTTTGTGAGGAGAGTAAAATTTTAGCTATGGTGAAATCTCCCTAGTGAGAGACTTACCTAAAATATATAACATATACATTTACACTCCTTTGTAGAAAGAATTACAATATTTACCACATTTCAAATATATATATATATATATTTGGAATTTGAATATTAAACATATGTTTTAAATTTAATTAGTAAACTTCTAAGTAGAAATAAAACCATTTTACATATAAACATGAAAAACACATGAAAACTGGTGACTAGGTTTAAGGCACTGAGCCCGATGAGTGACCCTACAACAAAGAGCTAGAAACAACCTGGAAGGTGACCCCATTATAGTTTACAGTCTATTTGCAGCATCCTCACAGTTTTCAATCACTGTTTCCGGTTTTATGCAGGTTAGTTTTTGGTCTCTCCTAAACGCTTTTGTTTCCCCACTGACATACCTACACGTAGTTTTCAGCTCGGTTTTTTGATAGTTATGGTGCACAAAGCTGATTATTCCGTAGTTCCTATGGAAAATATACCGATATGGTCTCACCCTAGGACAACTCTCGATGATTATTTAGAATTTGACCATGAACTATCTACAAAGTTCCTTGCCCTTCCAATTCTCACTCGGCAGCACATACCCACCATCTTGATTCCTTTAGAAGCTTCAGATACTCGAGAATACACAGGCCCTCCGCTCCTCTTAGGTTTGTTATCAGAGGTCACGCGGTGGTGAGACCTGGGACCACAAACCCTAGGGGAAAATTTGGGTTTGAATATTGCACGGGAAGGGATGGATAGACCCTTGGAGGGGTATCCTTCAGGACAAGATTGCCGGGCACTAGTGCATTCTTCTCCCCTCGTCTCGGGGAACCCTCCCCGAGGCAACTTCACGGGCATAGGTATTATATCAAGGCATTTCGACAATCGCAGGGCAAAAGGACCTTTGGCAGAGAAGGACCCAACCACACTTGTGGCAGTACAAGGGGATAAGTTGATTGTAGCCACGAGCAACAAACAAAAAGGGACTTCCAAAAGGAAAAAATGCCTCCCTCTATGGAGCAACAAAATCTTCCTCAAGCTTTCCGAGGACACACCCTTTTGTGAAGCTACGGATTCGGCAGAAAAGGTTCTGGTGGGTCATGTTAGGGACAAAGATTACAGCGTGGAGAGGTTCCAAAAATGGACAATGGAAATCTGGGGACATCATTTGTCGGAACCTCCTCGGGTAGGAACATTTGTTAGGGGATGGTTTTCCTTGTGCTTCAAATGCCTTGCTCACACCAATTGGGCCCTCTCCACAATATGGCACATTGATCAAGCACAAGTCCTCCTCCGAAGCTGGATGCCAATGTTCGATCCAGAACTTGAGATGGTGGGGGCAAGACTGATTTGGGTACGACCTCCAAGCCCTTCCCATCACTTCTGGACAGAGCAGATCTTCAGACAGATTAGGGATGTCATGGGCTCATACCTTACTTATGATGACTCTTTTATCTCTACAGGAAGAATGGCTTATTCCATGATATTAGTGCACATGGACCTCTGAGATGGGCTTCCAGAGTATATTAACATATAGTGGAGGAATGCTGTAACGAGATAGATGCTGGATTATGAGGGGGTACCTTTCAGACATAGGCGCTGCCACAAGGTGGGGCACCTATTCAAAGGCTGCCCTCTAAACAAGTGGTATAGCAAGAAGTCAGCGAGACATTCTTCTCAAGAATCACAGGAATAGGAGGCTCTATTGCATGAATACCCTGCTAGAGAGGAATAACCTCGTGCCTCTAATGATTTTCATAGGATTGCTACTCCTCACTCTGGAGGAACAACCACATTTTTGGGCCCTGGTTTCTGGTCTTCGGAACCAGCTTAGAGGACTCCGAGGAAGCGTGGTTGGCCACCCCATTTCCCCCAACCTCCTATACCTGCTTTAGCTGCAGCAACCTTGGTTGACTCCAATACATCGAGTATAAATTCCATCCACTTACCCCCCACTGAATCTTTTCTAATATTCATAATTCAAAATCTCAGTGGTTATTGTGTTTGGGAACTATTTTCTCAATTCAGACCCCTGTACAAAGTGTATGTGACATTACTCCCCCGCTCACCTCCTTCCCCCCCACTCCCCCCACTCCTTTTTGCACCCGTCCTCCATAGCCCCTGGCCTCCTTGACAACGGCCTTGGTACCTAGATATAATACCCGGTCTCGATCAAGGAATTATTTCCAAGACCATGTGGGACTTGATATTCTCCAACCGTCCCCCTCCTCTTCTAAGGCTACTTGAGGCCGTCCCTCTGAACTGAAAAACGCCCAAGCACAAGCTGATGTTGACATTGATTTGGGAAAGCAATCTACCATCCCTCATATTCTTAGAGCAAGAACAACCCCATGTGAAGCCCTTCCATGAAGATTCTATCCTACAGTTGCAGAGGGCTAGCTAGGCCTGACAAAAAAACTAGCTCTTCATGAGTTACTCTTTGCTGACTCACTTGATATTATATTCCTCCAGGAGACCTTGGATCATGCTAATGATATTGCTCATACACTTGAGCACTCTCTGCCAGGGTGGGGATTTTTGGGATTGGATGCCCATGGCCATTCTTAAGGACTTGCATTGGGCATAAACTCACGATCTATCAAGGAAATTAATTGTTGGAGCGATAGGGTTACATTGGGGCTGATGTTCACTCAGCTGAGTTGGGGATGCCCTTCAGGATTATCAATATTCATGGGCCTTTCCAGAGTTGCCCTGATTTCTCGGACCGCCTTCTGGGTCTGGAACTATTATTGGTTGTTAATATGATAGTCGGTGGGGACCTCAATTTTTCATTAGGACATGTTGAATCTTGGGGACATCATGCACAAATGGATTCCCTCTCAGACTACTTCTCATCCATGTTGGAATAGCACCATCTGTTCAACATTCCAACTGCAAAAATACAAGCCACTTGGAGGAACAATAGGGTTAGAGATAATGGACTTGCAAGGAGACTGGACATATTTCTTGTCAAGGAGTAGGTCATGGATGTGGGACTCAATATAAGACAATGGGTTGGCATGGGTGGGCTCTCAGATCACCTACCTATTTATATGGAAATGGAAAGTGGAAGAGACAAACCAAAGGGACCTTTCAAATTCATTTCAACCTGGCGTAAGGATATATCATACATCAGCATGGTCACTGAATTCTAGAAAACAAACCCATGAGGGGTTAGAGGTTCAGCCATGGCTGGGTTTATCCACAATCTAGCAGAGCTGAAAAAGATGTCCAAAATCTGGGCCCATGAAAAAAGCATTCACGATGATCAAGCATTAAGACAAATTGAGATTGAACTGAAGGTTTTTGAAAATGAGCTGGGGGGTCTATACAGATTAGAGGAGCACAAGAAAAACATCACATCCCTCTACTCAGCCCGTGGTAATATCCTCAAAGAAAGGGAATAAAAATGGAGACTGGAGAGTAGGGCCATCTTGATACAAGAGGGGGAGGCTAATACAAAATTTTATCAAAAATTTGCTAATGGGAGGAAAGCTATAAACACCATTTTGCAAATGCAGGATGATAAGGGAATATCAGCAAACACTTTCCCTCAGCTCACCTCACTTGCAAACTCACACTTTAAAAATGCCTACAGTGACCCCAGGGAGACTAATTTAGCAGAAATTATCAGAGTTCCTCATCTTTTCCCTAGATATGTGGAGCAAGACGATGAGGAAGATTTGGTGCAAGAGGTCATTTTGGGGGATCTGGAGGCCACTTTGAAATGGTTTAGTAAAGACAAAAGCCCAGGACTTGATGGTTGGTCCATTGAATTTTATTTGGCTTTTTTTGAGTTGATTGGTCTGGATCTTCTTAGTGTTGTGGAGAAGTCAAGGGCTTCGAGATGCTTGGAAGTGGCCATTACCTCCACTTTCATTTCCCTAGTTCCGAAGACAGATATTCCATCCACTTTTGATGAATTCCATCCCATTTCACTTTGTAACTGTTTGTACAAGATAATAGCTAAAATTATAGGAAAGAGATTGAAGCTAATCTTACCAAAGCACATCCTGCGTGAACAATTTGCATTCTCGAAAGACACGCAAATCCATGAGGTGATTGGAGCTACATAGGAAGTATTACACTCTCTCCAGTGTAAAAAACGAAAAGGTATGATAATGAAGGTGGATTTATCTAAAGCTTTTGAAAGGGTGAATTGGTTATACTTGAGAATGCTTCTAACCCACCTTGGTTTCCCTTTCTCCTTCATTAAGTGGATTATGGGATGCATCACTAACATTAATTTCAATGTTCTAGTCAATGGGAGTGCAACCCCATTCTTCACCTTGGCTCGAGGTTTGCGTCAGGGGTGTCCTCTCTCACCTCTCCTTTTTCTCCTTTCCATGGAAGGGCTCAGTCGGATAATTACAGAAGAACATAGGGGAGGAAGACTCATTAGTATTAAGATAACGGATGACAGATGGAGCGATCTTTCTATGACCCTCACTGGTGTCATTTTTGCAACGAGGATGGTGAATCTACTTCCCACATATTCTTGAACTGTCATGTTGTTCGCAATTTATGGAATCTTGTGACAACAGTTGTACCCACAAATTGTAACTCACAGCTGAGCTCTCCGGTTGATGCCTAGAACCTTTGGTTTTCCACTGTCTTGCCCCATAAATTAAGAAACCTCCCCTTGTTGTTTTGTTGGGCTATCTCGATAGCTCGCAATCTTCTAATATTCCAAAATACACCCCCTAGGTGGACTATCATTGCAGCCATGATCAAAGCGGATTATGACCTTATCCTTGATGACCCACGCCCTCCCCTAACACACAAATCATCTCTCACGAACAGATTGAGCCCCACAAGGCCTCGACATATTTTGATGGGGCTGCAGAAGAAGATGGCTGTGGTGGGGGTGATATCCTACACATATCTGAGAGGCACACTTACAGCCTCTAACTTCGCAGAACTTTCAACAACTTTTTATATCATTCACTTTGCTTTGGAGAAAAACTGCCATGCATTACAACTATTTGGTGACTCTAAGATTGTGTGCAACTCGTTGCATAGAAGTTCTTCTTGCTGGTATTCCTCATTGAGACACATATTTGATGAAGCTATAAGATTGATATCCAATTTTGACTATTTTTCATGTAATCATATCTAGAGGGAGTGGAACTCACAGGCTAATCATTGGATTATGATTTCATATGATTGTACATATTTCTTTTGATGTTTATTAACTCATATGCAGCCATTTATATGATTGGCACAATACATGTTTTTGGTATTATCTCCATGTGTGGATTAAGATAATATTTACAATGTTGTTATTTTGTTTTATTTTGGACTCTTCTCTCACAATGTGTTTGGGCTACTGCCACCCTGAGTGGATTTTGGTAGTGGAATTTGATGCTTCTTCGGAAGCCATGATCTATCGATAGAAATATCAGAATACGCATATGCATCTACAAAATGTAATTTCTTTCTTATTAATGAAATTACAAATTTTTTCATTGGAAAAAAA
>APFE030329247.1:62893-86764 GCA_000404065.3 Pinus taeda
TGCTGGAAGCCGATGCGTCACCTCTAGGTAGTCGCTGAAGGATCTGCGCAAAGCTATCCATCATCGCGTTCCTTTGTTGCTCGAGGGCTTCTTCGAGCAAGATTTTGATAGGATCTCCTGCCCCCTCGTCTTTTCTTCTCATCCGCCATGGGAGGCCGTCGGGATTTGCGAGGCTGGTCTTGCAAAGGTTCGACCAGTTCAAGCCCTAACTCCTTATATCCTGACCTCGTTGGGGACATGCAAAGAAAAACCGAGAAAAAGCAAACCGCTCTGATACCACTGATCCGGATTTAAACAGGAACGCAATAGATTACAGAGATAACCATAAATACAGAGATGCGATAACCATAAATAAAGAGATGCAGCGGAAATAACACTTCATTTCATTAATGGAAAATACCGAAATATGCTTACAACCAGAATTGGAAATAAACCAGCTAGGACTATGGTAGCTTATCTCTGAGAAGAGATGTGCGGCTACATGTCTCTGAACTGTTCCGAACTTGTGTTACAATGAGGCTCGAAGGCCTATTTATTATTGAGAAACAATGGAAAACCCTTCACATTCCAAAACCGACCCTTAGAAGATGAAACGCCAAATTGTGGGCCCCGTTTTGGGTAAATTGGTACATCAATTTCCCGGGGTCGTAACTTTGGCATACGATCTCCGTTTGACGTGTATGATAGCTTGTTAGAAAGTTCTATTTGAGAACTACCATTGTTGGAACGGGCCTCAAAACGGCTCCGGAAGTTCAGGACCCAAAAAACTGCTAAAAATAGTAAGTTGTGCTATAATTAAGGAAACTGAAAATGCTGAAAGAGACAATGATGGGGGTCCAGATGGACTTGGCAGGTGGCCACCAATATCCACCTGGATCAATTAAATAGGGGCTAATTCCTTGAGGAAAAACACAAGGAAATAGGGACTTGGGTAAGCAAGAAATTGGCTAATTATTGGCCTGAGCTTGTCTAGGAAGTAGTGAGATAGATAGAGATAATGTAGAGGTTTCTCGGGCTTGAGCAAAGCATTGTAATCTTATCATATTTTATGATTAATGCAATATACAAATAACAAGGGTTTTTACCTGTGGCTTTCCCCATAAAATCATTGTGTTATGTGTGATTGAATTCTTTCTCGTCTATGCTTCATGATTTCATCGATCAATTATTGTTTCCACTGATGAGTATAGTAGATTCAATTCAATTGCTTTAGCATATTACAATCAACAATTTGAATCTACAAGGAATTTCTACATGGTATCAGAGCTGAAATCACTATAGAAGAGGAGAATATGAGTTTTCTTTTCCAAGAGAAATCGAATTTGCAGTATCATACTTCAGAGCCAGCATGATGTCGTTCTACAGATTGAGAATCGAATATTCCCTTGATGATAGTTTGAACTATATTTCTTGGAAGAACAAGATGAAGGTAGGGTTGGAAGACAACAAGCTTAAGGAATTCTTAGACAAAGATATTCCTAAGCCTCCAACAACAGATGCTTAGGATCTGGTAGAGTGGAGAAAGTGTATGGCAAAGGCAAGAAGGATTATCCTATAATGAGTTCAAGATCATATTGTCTCGAACCTCCACAGTAATGAGACTCCATATGTAATGTGGAAGGCCTTGATAGACTTGTTTCAAAACAGCAGTGATCACGGGCAGCTAACATTGAAGGACAAGCTCAGAAAAATCAAGATGGATAAGGGAGACACAATACTGATGTACTTCAACAAGTTCACCCAATGTGAGGATGAGCTTAGAAGAGTCGTTGTTACAATTGATGAAGTTGATCTCGTGGCCCTAGCACTTCTAGGCCTTCCTAAGAGATGGCACAACTACCATGACTTAGTTACTGGGAGGGAGAAGCTACCAGAGTAGGAGCATTTGTGGTCTGACTTGGTGTAAGAAGAGATTTGGTGGAACACCAGAGATGGATCCTAATCCAAGCATGATGATGAGGAGAACTATGCCTTAGTTGGAAAGGATAAGAAAGGGAAGGGGAAGTCATCCCATTCTAAATCAAATTCCATTCAGGGCAGCAAGAAGAAGGACATGTTGAAGATTAGATGTTTTCACTATCATGAGCTGGGAAATTATGCCATGAAGTGTCCATACAAGAAGGTCGACAAGAAGCCTTCATAAGGAGTGGTAGGCGAAGCTCTTGCTTCGCAATTCGAGCTAGATTTCACCCTCATCACTTGCATGGTGACATTGGTGATAGGTAGTGTGTGGTACCTGGATAGTGGAGCCTCATTCCCTATGAATGACAACAAAGAGTTATTTAGTTACTTGGAGGAGAAGGACCTCTAGATGCACATCAAGGTGGGAGATGATGGGAGGTATAGTGTAATCGACATCAATATTGTTACCTTTCAGAGGGAGTCTGGTTCTCCTCTCACATTAAAAGATGTCATGTATGTTCCTAGGTTGAAGAAGAATTTGGTTTCAGTTTCCATGTTGGAGGATCGTGGCTACGATGTGATATTTAGCAAGGGAAAGGCTTTCCTTTATCAAATAGCCTCAGGACAGGTGAACCAGATCAAGTTTTAGGTAAAGAACCTCTATAAATTGGATGTAGAAGACTGTGATGCTTTGAGCACAAAATTATGGAAGGTGCAAAGCCGAGACATTGGTGAGTTGTGGCATAGAAGATTGGGCCACTTGCACCACAGAGCTTTGAAGATCATGCAACAAAATTTCTATAGGAATACCTAAGTGTACATTCGGGAAGTACACCAAAGCTTCATTTCATGATAAAGGTAATCGAGCGCAAGCAATCCTTGACAGATTTCACTCAAATGTGTGTGGACCATTCTCGAAAACCTTCATGGCCAAGCACATGTATTATGTAATATTTATAGATGATTTTTCTCGAAAGTGCTGGATTTTCTTCATTAAGAAGAATGATTAAACGTTCGCTAAATTTTGTGAATTTAAAGAAACTATCGAGAAAGATATTGGTAAGAAAGTTAAAGCTCTTAGAAGCGATAATGGTGGAGAATATGTGTTGAATGAATTCAAGAACCTATGTGCATCAAAAGGCATTCAATGGGAGTTAATAGCACCTCATAACCCACAACAGAATGGGATGGCTGAAAGGAAGAACAAAAGTATTATGGGAGTTTCATGGGTGATGTTACATGATCAGGGCCTACTGTTGCACCTGTGAGCTAAAACATGCAACACAATTGTTTATTTACAGAACATAAGTCCTCATCGAATTCTTAGGATGAGTTCACTAGAAGAAGCTTTTTTAGGTAAGAAACCAGATGTGGCACACTTCTGAATATTTGGTTCATTAGTCTACTATCATGTTACCAAGGATGCAAAAAAAACTCTAGAGCCAACAATTGAGTTGGGCATATTTGTGGGCTACACTATTACACGTCACAACTATCGGGTGTACCTGTCATCTCACAGGATGAAACTGGTTCATAGAGATGTGAAGTTTGATGAAGAGAAGGTCATGAGATGTTCCCTTGAGAGGGAGGTTCATTTACATGCAGATGAGAAGCTTTTAGCTCCAAAAGAGGAACCTCAAAATGATGTGGAGAATCCACATGCAGAGGAGAAGAGAGTGGACGAAACCACTCATGAAGATACTTCCACAGATGGAAGGAAGTGTGCCAGAGAGGTTTACAGATTGATGAATGATGCTAGAGAGATGTGGGAGCACCCACATCATAGCACAGGCAGAGGAGGTCACCATATTGGTACACTAGCTACATGGCTCTGATGAGCGAGAGTGTAGAGGTTGAGCCATCCTCATTCGAGGAAGCAGTGCAACAACTAGTATGGGTTGATGCCATGGTTGAAGAGTATGACTCCATTATTAGAAACGATGTTTGGGAAGTGGTCCCAAGACCAGCAGACAAGTCAGTGGTGAGCTCCAGATTGATTTACAAGATAAAACAAGCAGCATATAGGAGTGTAGAAAAATACAAGGCCATATTTGTGGCTAGAGGGTTCTCTCAGGTGGAGGGAATTGATTACGAGGATACCTTTTCTCTAGTAGAAAGGTACTCTTCAATAAGATCTATTCTAGCACTTTCAGCACAGATGGGATGAAAGATACATCAGATGGATGTGAAGACAACATTCCTCAATGATATGATTAAGGAAGAGGTGTATACTGAGCATCCAAAAGGATTTGAGACCTTCAACTAAGAGTCACATGTGTGCAAACTCAAGTGAGTGTTGTATGGAAGAAAACAAGCACCCCATGCTTGGTACACCAGGATTAACAACTATCTCACTAGGTTTGGCTTCACCAAAAGTGAAGCAGATGCGAACCTTTACCATATTGTGGTTGAAGGTGAAATATTGATTATAGTATTATATGTCGATGATTTGATTCTAATAGGTGATGAGAAGCTGATAAAATATTGTAAAGAAGATCTTGCAAGAGAATTAGATATGAAGAACCTAGGGCTCATGCATTATTTCCTTGGCATGGAAGTATGGAAAGGAGATGGGGAAGTGTTTGTCTCTTAAGGAAAGTATGCCAATGAGATATTGAAGAAGTTCCACACGAAGATCAAAAAATCCATGGAGACTCCTCTAGAAGGTAATTGGAGGAAGGAAGATGCTACTTGAGTTGAAGTAGTGGAGTCTACTATTTACAAACAACTTATGGGTTCACTTATGTATTTAGTGAACACACGACCAAACATATGTTTTGCAGGTAACCAACTTACTCAAGCAATTGTTAAGCCAACCAAACTCTATTGGAAGGCAACTAAACATGTGTTGAGATACCTTAGAGGCACCACTCAAGTTGGTCTTTGGTATAGATAGGCAGAGGGAGTGAAGCTTCAAGGATTCATAGATGCAGATTGGGTAGGGAGTCCATTTGATAGGAAGAGAAAATCAGGGGGAATCTTTAGTATTGGGTTAGTAGTAGTTTCTTGGTACATCAGGAAGCAAATATTAGTTGCACTTCGTTCAACAGAATCATAGTACATGTCTGCTAGTCAAGTAGCATATGAGGCTATCAAGATGAGGAAGGTCCTTGTTGGGTTATTTGGTCAGCAGATGGATCCTACAATGATTTACTATGACAATCAGAGTTGTATCAAACTCTCTGAGAATCTAGTTTTTCATTATCGGTCCAAGCATATCGACATCAGGTATCACCATCTACGAGATTGTTTGCAGAGGAGAATCATGTTGATGGAGTACATCCCTACAAAGGAATAAGATGCAAATATTTTGACAAAGGCATTTTCAAGATGAAAATTTGAGTTTCATAGAGGCAGAATTGGGTAGCAGATAATTCCTTTCTTGTTGAGAGGGAGTGTTGAAAATGCAACAAGAAAATCCCAGTTTAATTTTGTCCTTGAATTGAATTGGGAATAAAATTGTAATTCCACATCTCATAACAACTCGTAATAGTTAACTAAGTTAATTTGACTTAGTTGGCTCAGTTAATTCGAGTTGATGGCCTAACTAGAGTCATGTAGAGTGTCTCCTACAATTAGGAGCACTAGTTGAGTTTTTTTGAGTTGTAATTATTTAATTCATTCTAACTGAGTTAAAGTCAGTTAAACTAGTTCCAACTGATGGAGGAATTAGTGGAGGTCTAATAGTGGGGTGCTACCTGCAGTCGAGTGTGGTGTTTCCTGAAGTATAGTGGGCTGCTACCTGAACTGAAATGTGGTGTTGCCTGAAGTACAATGTGGTGCTACCTAAAGTGCAGTATGGTGCTTCTTGCAGTGATCAACCAATAAACTAAAGATTCACCCACAATTAACTCATGCATGTAAGATCAGAGAAAGAACTAGTTGAGATTGGAGTTTAGGGGTAGTGTATTATTAGTTGTAAAATAATCTAAATTAAACCGATGGTGCATGCAATCAGAAGAAGTCCTATGTTGATTGTGCAATTCATAATTGAGGAATTTCCCAATTAAATAGGGGCTAATTCCTTTAGGAACAACACAAGGAAATAGGGACTTGGGAAAGCAAGGAATTGGCTAAGTATTGGTGTGATCTTGTCTAGGAAGCAATGAGATAGATAAAGATAGTGCAGAGGTTGCTCGAGCTAGAGAAAAAATTGTAATCTTCTCATATTTTCTAATTAATGCAATATACAGATAACAGGGCCTTTTAGCTGTGACTTCCCCATAAAATCATTGTGTTATGTGTGATTGGATTCTTTCTCTTGTATGCTTCATGATTTCATCGACCGATTATTGTTTTCGTTGATGAGTAGAGTAGATTCAGGTCAATTGTTTTAGCATATTACAATTAGCAATTTGAATCTACAAGGAATTTCTACAACAATGATTATCAAACCATTAACTGCTGAAAAAATGATGACAGCGAAAGGATGAGTTGGATTTGGAATAGAATCTATTTATTGCATAAAATAGAATCTATTTTTGGTGCTTTTCCAAACATGGTACACAACCAAACTTCCAAAGTGACCTGAAATTAAAAATTTAAGGTCTCTTGAAAAAGTTTGCAAGCTAGTTTATGTCTTGTGGGCAATGGATAAAAAATTGGAAAAGTACATAAAATTAGTAGTTTTAGTTAAGTTTTACAGATATAACTAGAAAAAAATAGACAACATGCAACATCACAAAGCAACAATTTGATGACAGAGTTCACCCCTTCTAGGTTACATCTTAGGGTCCAGCTTCAATGTTGGCTCGTTAAATTATATGCTCAAAATGTTAATTACATCAACATACAATGCTTAAATCACAAAAATAATACTGCCATTATGTCCAGAACACCCAAAAACCCTTGTCCAAGCTCTTCTTGGGATAAAAAAGGCTAAAAAATGGCTAATTTGGGCCTCTTTATTCATTTCTCTGCTACATGTCCTACAAAATAAAAAAACTAGCAAAACTGGCAACTTTTTCCTGCTTTGGTAGAACTGCTAGGTGACAATTAGGCATGGGAACAACGTGAATTCTGCTGAAAATGGTGCATTTTGTCGAATCATTAATCATGCCAATAAGCCATGCCTATTGATTATTAACCCTAAGGTATGGTCGTATTATGCAGAATATGGCTAGGGGCGCGGGCCAAAGGCACACGGCCGATGACTGCACACACCTTGTCACATTACGGGCCATGTGGCCATAGGCTGGGACACATGCCAACCCTCCTCTTAAGATGCCCCCACCATTGGTCGCGTGGGTTTAAAATAGGACCTAGGGCCAGGGCTAACCACCCAACCCCTCCACTTATTCCACGGGCATGTCACATGTAATATGACACAAGGCTGGGGCCATGTGCCCTGCCCCATCTGCGAGTGCCAAAACAATTTAATAATAAATATAATTGCTGTGTTCAGGAATAACGAGCAACACAATTGGTGAAATGGTAAGGCGCTTGGTTAATTGCGGTGAGGTTGTGGGGTTGAACCCCACTGGCTCAGTCGGTCGTCCCAAAAGTATTTGGAAAATGCTGAGGGCCATGTGGCACCCTCCCATTAGGCCATGTGGTGCCTCCTGATTGGCCACACCAAAATCACAACCACCAATAAAATTTTGCCACCCAGACTTGTACAAAATTCCACATGTGAGCATGGGATTAACCCATCTGACCACCGTACCAACCTTGTCATCTTGTTGACATTAGTGCTATGTCACTGTACGACCTGCCCAGTTAGCAGCCTAGTCAAGCTTGCAAGTTGAATTTTTAGCTTTTTGCCAAAAACTTCAGAACACGATAACTTTGACATACATTGTTGGATTGAGGTGATTCAAGCGTTGTTGGATTGAGGTGATTCAAGCGTTGTTGGAATAAGAATGATGAGATATACGATTTAGTGTCAACTTTGAGTGATTTTGAGCAATTTTATTTTTGAGTATATTTTTTATCCCTTGGATCATTCCTTCCCACTGGAAGCTTTTGGACCACTAAAAGTATTTTTTTACTCTGCAAGTAAGTGAGGGTATAACTCCCTCACTTTCTCGATTTCAATCCACCTTACTTTACTTGGATTGGTAGTTTTGAGCCCCCACTCGAAGATACTCCACTTTACCTCTACGTGAAGTCCCGATTCTCCTGTCAAGAATTGTGTCTTCCTGTAACTCATCTAAATATTAAGGATCAAAATGTTTAATACATGGAATCTTAACATTCTATTCATGTTAATCAATCATTAGAGGCTCATACAATCTCAAGTTTTCCACATTCACAACTGAATAAATTTGCATGTAAGGTGGAAAATCTAATCGAAAAGCATTGTTACTAATCTTCTCCAAGATTTTGAGAGGACCATATATGATTGGCTTGAGATTTTTACCTTCACCTTGAAGTCTTTCCTCTTTGATATACAACCAAAATTGATCTCCCACTTGGAAATCATGATAAAATGATGCTTGTCATGCCTTTCTTTGTACTTTGCTTTGTTTTTCTAAAGGTACTCTTGTACTCTTTGATGCACTAGATGAATTTGTCCAATGAAATTTTTGGCTTTGTCCATATCACTGTCCATCTACTGCAATATCTTTATCAAATATGAAATCTAAAGGATACTTTGGAAAATAACCCAAACATGCTTCAAATGATGATACTTACATAGATGAATGCTTGACATGATTGTAGACATGCTGGATGTAATGCAAATTCTCATCCCAAAGTTAGGATGCTTACCACAATATCCATGAAGGAGATGCACTATTGCTCTATTTACCACTGCTGTCTATCCATCAGTTTGTCGATGAAATGCAATGTTTTTCTTTAACTTTGTATCTATGAGTTCCCATAAACTTGACCAAAACTTCTCGACAAATCAAGAATTTCAGAAATAATAGAAGTGGGTTACCCAAAGTGAACCCATACATTTTGGAAGAACAAATATGTGATTTGTTTAGTTGTAACCTATTTCTTACATGGAATCAACACACACATTTTTCCAAAATGATCCATAACAACATATAGATAATCGTGACCTTTTCTTGACATTGGTATTCCTCCTGCAAAATCCATATAAATAATGTCCCAAGGACGATAAATAATAGGAAGTGGAGTATACAAACTCAATTTCCTTTTTCTAGGCTTGCTAGTAGCACACACAAAACATCCCTTTACATATCTTGAAACAATTTCATTCATGCAAGGCCAATAATAATACCTCTGAATTTGTGCAATTGTTTTGCCTACACCAAAATGACCAACAATAAGAGTAGTGTGGGCTTCTCTTACGACATTAACTCTTTCACCCTATGGAACACATAACTTTCCAATATGATACAACAACTTGTTATGAACGTGATACTCCGACTCTTCAACATGATTGCCTTGGTTCAAAGTTGCATAAACATGTTTAAAATCGTCATCTTGAGCATATTGTTTAATATAACTTTAATGTATGATTGGGCTATGCTTAATAATGATAGATGCATTAAAAATAGGCCTTGATAACATATCAACAACTTTATTGTATATACCTTTCTTATACTTGATTACCAAATGAAATTGTTGTAGGAATCCCATCCACCTGAAATCTCTAGCTTGTTGAGGCTTGATTTGCGATTGTAAATATTGCAAATATTGATGGTCAGTATGAATAATCGTTTCTTTACCCATCAAATAATGCTTCCATTTGTTCACTATTTGTACCAAAGAATAGAACTCTTTATCATAAGTTGGCTAATTAATTATTGCATTGGTAAAGGTTCCAAAATGATAACAAATAGGCTTACCACGGTGCATCAAAACTGCTCTCATAGCATAATTGCTTGCATTAGTTTGAATCTCAAATGGCTGCTTAAGATATGGTAGTGCTAGAACTAATCCTATACTAATTTTATCTAACCAAGTGTCGAAGGATTTATGTTGCTTGCCTCTCCACTGAAATACTTGTTTCACACTTGTAAAAGCATGTAATGATGTTGCAATGAGTGAGAAGTGAGCTATAAATTTTCTCCAATATTGGGATGCTCCCAAAAATCTCCTAACTTCTATTACATTGTTGGGTTTAGGCCAATTCACAATGGCTTCAATTTTTGAGGGATCAATCTTTAATTCACCCCCTCCTACAATATGCCCCATATAAACCAAAGAGGTTTTCCCAAATTCACACTTAGGCATCTTCAAATACAATTTCTCTTTCTTCAAGACATCTAAAACTTGTTTCATATGCTTGACATGCTCTTCACAAGTCTTATTAAAAATCATAATATCATCTAAGTAGACTAAGACAAAATCATCAAGGAATGGTCTCAACGCATTATTCATAACTCTCATGAATGTTGTAGGTGCATTGGAAAGCCAAAATTGCATAACTAAACATTCAAACAAGCCATGTTTTTTCTTGAAAGCAATTTTATAAATATCATCTTCAGGGATCCTTACATGATGATAACTACTTCTCAAATCTAACTTAGTAAAGTAAACAACATCATTTAACTGATCTAGAAAATCATTAATGCGAGGAAGAGGATAACGATTCTTTACCATGATCTTGTTCAAAGCTCTAAAATACACAAACATATGCCATGTACCATCCTTCTTTGGGACCAAGACAATAGGAGACCCACAAGGAGATGTGCTATGCTTGATGACCCCTTTTTCAAGTAGTGCTTGAATTTTCTTCTTGATTTTTTCATTCTCCAAAACTGACATTCTATACATGCCAATGTTTGGAAGTGGTGCATCTTTCTGCAAATGAATCTCATGTTGGAATCCTCTTTTAGGAGGAAAACCTTCAGGTTCCTGAAACATCTTTCCATAAGAGTTAACAAATTCAAGAAAATCATGCTTGATTTTAGAATCACATCCTTTGAAATCTCCATATTCAACAACATCTTTAGCTTTAATCATCAACAATACAAAATTCTTACTAGCATTTACTAGCCTTTCCAACTGAGCAACACTTACAAGAGATAAGTTCAACTTCTTGCGATGTGCTCTAACAATGTACTCAACTCTGTCTTTAAAAATATGATATTTGTTCTCATGATGATAGAATATGGATTTTTGTTCATACAAGTATGGACTCCCTAAAACAATTCTGAATATGCCAAGTGGTACAACATCATGATCTATCTCATCGATGAAGTTTGCAGCGATGGCGAATTTGATTTTACACTTTCTTGTCACTTGCAATTTGGAATCATCATATACACAACCCAAAGGGTAAGGTTTAGTATGAGGTGTCATTTCTAAGTTTAGTTTCTTGACAATAGCTTCATAGATAAGGTTGACTTGGGATCCACTATAAAAAATGTGTCAATTTTTGTATGTTTTGTAATGACCCTGATATGGAAAAAATCAATTCTTTCTTTACAATTTTGAGACTTAATAGGGTTACTAGAAGAACTAGTACTTGCATTAGAAGCTTTACCTTTCATTCCCATGGATATGATTTTGGTTTCATCACCTGAATCATATATCTTTTTGAGTTGTTGCAACAATCTTTTGTTTCCCCTTGTTGCTAAACTTCTTTGGTCTCATTTCTGGATGTAGTGTTTCCAACAATGGTCTTCATCATGAATTTATTTCAAAAAATGTTTACAAGTAAGTTTCACTCCTTCTTTATTGATTGTCGTATTCTCTTTTCCTTTGCCTTGAAATTACCCCTTTCCTTTGTCTCCAAATTTGGATGGTTTCTCACTAGTCTCTTGAGGAACATTATTGCCTCTTGATTCTAAATGAGTTGCCTGAACACATACTTCATCTAGATTGGTGAGTTTAAACATAAGTATATTATGTCTCAAATAAATATGTAATCCACCTATGTATTTAAGGAGAGTGTCTTTTGAAGACAAATCAACACCCAAGATTAAAGCTCTTCTTCTAAACACTCTGACCTTTAGTTTGTCTAAATTTTTTCCAATCCATAATTACTTTTTGCCACCTTTTTGCATACAAGCTAATGGACAAATTTCCTTCTTAATGCAGTAATAAAATCATTCCATGGAGAGATAATTTTACCACTTTTCTTTAAAGTTTCTTGGGTTCTGGCTTCCTACCAGATGAGGGTTTCACTTTCCAAACAAAGAGAAGCAAGTTGGATCTTTGTAACATAATCCTTAATATTTTGAATCTTGCAATAGACTTCAATTTGATGAACCCAATTATCTATATTTTCAACATGTAGTTCCCCATTGTATATAGGCAATTCAAACTTGACATCAAGCTGAAGCAAAAGAGTCACAACATGTCCTTTTCGAGATCTAGGAGTAGTATGTCTAGGTGTTGAAGGAGCTGAAGAAGGAGGTGAGGATGGAGGTGAAGATGGAGGTGAAGGAGGATATGGACGTGGAGGATAAATCCGATAACCACCATTACCTTTTTGTTTATGACAACTTTCTGCTTGCAACCTTGTTGTCCTTTCATTGTACACCACTTTCACCATCTCAGAAATATCATAGAAAGCATTTTTGAAAGCTCTCTCATCCTCAAACATCAACTCTTGTCCTTATTCATGTTCCATGAGTGGTGGAGACTTTGGAGTTTGTGACCTCCTTGAAGCAATTTGAAGGTTTGGTTCTTCGATCACTCCTTCTCCTCTTCTCAACTTAGACCTTGTAATCATTCAAAAGCACTTGCAAAAACACTCAAACCTTCAAAACAAATATGCTCTAGAACAAATATGAAAACACCATTCATAATCATTGTATCTGACATGTAATATGAAAACACAACAACATTCTTCTGTAACTACGAGGTAATGTCTCCGTGTGGGTTTATGAGAACCTTTGAATCAAACCGTCTTCCTTATCCATTGGGTCATTGAGTCATCCCAAACCAACATCTTTATTCAGCGAATGCTTATAAGGAAATTTTAAAGACAAATATGCTCATTATGCTCTATCTATGAAAACAAAATTCGAAAGAAAATTGACAATTGAAGGGTGATTAAGTTCATTTGAATAATCTTCTATGTGATCTGGAAGATGGGAATGATGATGATAATCTTCCCATGGTTCTCCTTCCGTCATCATTGATTGGATGATTCCTTCATCAATAGAAAATATACATGAAAAAGGATCGGAGGAAGTACCATATTCTAATGAATGATCTACCCATACAATTGACGAAGATGGATTTGGATTCACTGCTCAAGCCAGAAAGATTGATTTCTATGCTAGCTCAATAGAGCTTAGCGACATGATTTCCTTACTACTATCAACTTCAAAGCTATTGGTGATCTTCCTTAAGTCAGATAAAGTGGAAGATATCATGTTGCAAGTCTCAACTTTTTCCAATTGCGCCAAGTTTGATGGTGATGGTAGCAAAAAGGTATCTATTAGGGAAGGATCTTTAAACAAACCTACACCAATGTTTTGAAGAGATAGTGAAGGTCAGTGTACCAAGGAAATGCTTCCAGTAGCCTATGAACTAGAGGTGAAGAAGGCGAGTTGGTCGATAACTGTGATTCCACCCTTATGAGGGAATGCAATAGTATAAAAGTATGTTGAAACCACAACAACCATAGCCTAAACCCATAGTCTTCCTAGTAAAATGTTGTAGTCAAGGGGTCCATCAACAACCTCAACTTCAACAGTTATTGTTTTTCCTCCTAGTTCGATTTGTAGAGTACTCAATATCCCACAAGGCATATATGCACGTTCGACAAAAGCTTTTAACGTTGTTGGTGAACATGACAAAGGCGGTGAGCCAAGTGTTTTCTAGCAATTCATAGACATAATACAAGTATATGCCCCCTCGTCAATATGGTTCGATGAACAAGTTTATTCAAGGCATTTACTTGAATCAGGAATGCTAATTGCACTGGTAACTGTGGCGTATAACCCGCATGGTTGAAAACCACAAGATTGGAATCAGTTGGATCAATTCCACCAATTGATGACAACAAAGGCTACTTTTGGGAGGGACAGTTCTGAAGTACCTCAATCGTAGACATATCAGAAGGTGACTGAGCCAAATCTTCCACTATGTTATAGTTTTGTGCAACTCGAGCTCGAGGGTTAAATTTTGATTTATGTATAACTCCCTTAGGTGGTTTTATTGTTAACTCTGGTGCAATAGGTGGTGGAATAGGATCATTCAAAATTGAAGTCGAAGAGTTAGGTTGACCAGCTTGGTTATTTGACGATGAAGGTTGATTTCCATAATCTTTACTTCATGTTGACATCAAAAATTCAATTTTAGGCTTAGAGGCGGATAGCATAAGCACTTGGGAAGTGGAAGAATGGTCTGTAGCAACCATATTTGTCTCTGATTTTGGAAAAGGATCAGTCAATACCACATATGTATTATAAGTCTTTAGAAGCTTTGAGACTTCAGAGCGGTGAGGACAATCTTGCGTAAAGTGCTCATCATTACAGATTAAACATGGGTAACGAGGTTTCCTAGTCGATGAAGAGGAATAAAATGATTTCTCTTGAGGGGAATTATTTTGTTTCTTCTTGTTTTTCCCCTTCTTCTTACTTCCTGGTTGCTTTTCATTCTTGCCCTTGTTAGATGACACGTCATTGATTTCATAAGTAAGAGTGATAACAGGTGCATTTGTAGTTTGATTGGAAATGGGAAGTGTTTGACCAGATGGTCTACCTGCCATTTGTGTGCTCGAAGAACCAATCACATCGTCACCAGCATGAGATTCCTTACTCGATGGTGGAGGAGGATCTGTGAAAGCTGGCCAGGGTGCATTTGGGATCTTGTCATAGCGTGTGCCACACTATGTATAAATCATGTCCAAATATTGGGCACGAGCAATTACTTGCTCTTAAGTGACAAATCCACCTTTCGCCAGATCCTTAGTGATAGATGGCAGCAAGGATTCTACAAACAACTCATCCAGAAGCTGATTAGGAACATAAGTTTTAACCACTCGATGACGATGACGCCACTCGTGAATATGATCAGAGATATGAGTAGCAGTGGTCTGTTTAAAGTTGGTTAATAGTTTCGTTTTAGTCTCATATCATATGGGTAACTGGAGGTGGGTTAAAAAAGTGGTAGCTAAGGCAATGAAGTTATCAAAAGAAGCTCACGGTAACTCAATGTACCACTTTGCAGTCAGAACAATAGTCGTTCTCTGGAAAAGACGTAGTCTAACAGAATCATCATTCAAGGATTTTGATGAACATCATAATTGAAAAGTCATGACATTGTTGGATAGGTATTCTCAAGGGTTTCCATTGAATTTCAGAATATCAGAAGGTAACTTATGAGGAATCACTAGCCACCAAGGTGCATAATGGATTGGGTCATTGGTGAGCCAGTTTAGATCTGGTAGTTCAAGTGCCGCAACGAAAGGAAACTTTATATTGAGGTCAGGTTGAGCATATCTAGGGTAAGATGGGATTTCCTGGGCAATAGGCCTTTGCATACGAGCATAAGGTATCTGCTACTGGTAACCTTGATAAGGGTAAGTTTCTTGAGAAAATTCGGCATAAGGTTGTTGTTCAGCACTGGAATACATTTGTTGTTGTCCAATCCCAACATAGGCTTGCTAACCAGGACATGGATAAACTTGTTGTTGACCAAACCCAGCATAAGCTTGTTGACCAAGTCCATGTTGAGGTTGGTATTGTTGGAATCGTTGTTGTTGATATTGGGGTTGCCAAGGCTGTTTAATCAACTATTGTTGTTGTTGGTACAACGATTGTTGATTTAACGATTGTTTCCCACCAATGTAAGGTTGACCAGGTTGTGAATACACTAAACTAGTGTAAGTATGAGTCATTCCAGTAAAAGGTAAACTAGCCTGAAGTTGTTGGACTCTAGACACAAGTGGTTATTGTAAAATTTCCTGAGAAGGTTGGATCTGTATACCTGAAACTTGGGGGTCTGAGGTTGAAGGGCCAGCTCGCATAGGTTGAGATACAACAATCTAAGCTTGTGACTACGGTAAAGCTGTAACAATAGGTGTTGTAGGTATGGATGAGACAGAGTGCATAGGTTGTGATGGATACATAAGCCTAGGTTGAACGGGCATGGTT
The DNA here is from genome assembly GCA_000404065.3 of Pinus taeda. NCBI lineage: Eukaryota > Viridiplantae > Streptophyta > Pinopsida > Pinales > Pinaceae > Pinus > Pinus taeda. The sequence goes on from APFE030329247.1 coordinate 78,772, forward strand.
GGCTACCATTGACAGACAGTCATTCCAGGCTAACCCCGACATATGGTTGCCCCCCAGAAAATGGAGGATAAGGAGAATGTTCATATTGTTCTCTATATGGGGGTAGTCCAGTGTAAAGTGGATACATAAGACGGTAACCAGATGAACCAACTTGATATGAACTTGATGGGTCCAGCTGTTCGGTATCCGTTAATGAAGAACCAAATAAAATTCCAGTAGAGGACATTGGTGAAGACCAAGGGCTAGAAGTAACACCTGAGTGGGTTCCCGATAAAGATTGCTAACCCAATGGGATGGATGGAACACCATAGAAGTGTGACTCACGTGTCATAGTAAACATCGAAGAGGTTGCGATAGAAGATTCTTTCGTGGCCGTAACAGATGGTATGGGATGGGATGTTGACTCTGCCATAGTCAAATGTCCAAATAAGTTTCCTAACGAATCAACGGGTGTCTGAAAGTAATTAGGATCAAAAGGAGTAGTGAAATGAGGAGTATGTGGATACAGATAAATTCCAATTCCAAAATGGAATGGAGTTCTAGGTGATTCTACCTCAGGTTCCTCTTCTATTGAAATAAAACTAAGTGGAAGAATTTCACTGTCTGGTTCGTAATAGATTTACGGTATTTGTTGTTGAGGTAAAGAGGAAGTCTCGATAGTTACGGATGTTTGAGGATGTACCGATCAATCTTCTTCCGGTAAAGTAACAACTTCTTATTGTTCAACCTCAAGATCCAAATGTTCTGGTAAAAGAACAAGTTCATGTTGGGCTTTGTGAACAACTTCTGGTTCAGAAGTAACTTCTGATTGAACAATGACGGGTTCATGATCCACTTTTGGTTGAACAGATTCAGGTTCAGAAGTAGTTTCTTGTTGAACAACTTCGGATTGAGAATCAACCTTTTGTTGAACAACTTGGGTTACCATTTCAGTAGATTCAGTTCTAGTTTTCTCAGGTAATTGTGGAGATTCCACTTCAGTAATAGATGTACCAGTAACCGTAGGAGTAACTGGGGTCACATTACTTACCGATATAGGTGTTTCTGGTAACTCAAATGAAGAACTAGAAGCTTGTGAAGTACTGGATCTAGTCACACAAGACAGTGGGCAATAAAGGAAGTTTACTCGCTGCTCTCTAGGAACGACAGGGTAAGGGTTGATTTTCCTCCATGATTGTTGATTGATTTTATTACAAAAAAAAAAAAACAAAAAGGGGTAAGTTAGGAAAAAAGGTTTACCAAGCAACTGTGATCTGCAGAATACATCTTGGCGAACCAAGAAGTATGGGTAGGCAATCTCCCTGAATGGTGTGTTTGGTGTATCACAATGTACAAGGAAGCTAACTCGGTTACCTAAGGATGGATAGAAACCTAGTGTTTTCCTCCCATATATGCCCGATATTAAGTGGAGGCCCAATCCTTATTAGCGCTGTCTAATGAGGAACCACATAGTGAGAGCATTCCCATATACTTTACGTACTGTAACACTGCCCTATATACCCGAAGGTATGTGGACGAGTTATGATATACTCATGTATGTGGAATGAGGTATCACACTCAAAATGTATCACAGACAAGTTAGTGACAACTGTTATGTTTTACGACATCGGAACACGTCTCTAGCCTAGAACCTGTAAATGTTTTGCATTAGCTGACAATGCTCCATTAGGTTAATTAATGTAATGCCCCACCTAAATCTTACCCTGCAAATTTTGTTAATGTTTACATTATCTGAAAATATTGAGAAATATTGGTCTAATATAAAATTCATGACTTCTATTATTCAAATTCCCAACTTACCATCTCAAATTGAATCTTAGGTAGGGTATGGTTTCCTTCCATTATTTCAAATAATATATATATTCATCTCACATTCCCCAATGTACCCTCACATTTACTAGGGAGAAGACATGGTCCTCTCCATTTAATTACATCTCACATTCCCCAATGTACCTTCACACTTTACTTGGGAGAAGACATGGTCCTCTCCAACTCATTATATATATATATATATATATATATATATATATTATATATATATTTATTATATAATATCTTCTACATTCCCCAATGTACCCTCTACATTTATTTGGGGAGAAGACATAGTCCTCTTCCATTTAATTATCATTATATATATATATATATATATATTATCTCACACTTCCAAATGTACTTTTAGATTTACTTGGGAGAAGACATGGTCCTCTCCCATTAATTTCCCAATTTTATATTCATGTCACATTTCTAAATGTATCCCCAGCCTTACTTGGGAGAAGAGAAGTCAACTGTAAGGATGGATGAGAAGTTAATGACATTAATGAGGGGCGGTTGAGATGGAGAAGAGAGGGAGGGTATGAAAGGGAAGGGGGAAGGGAGAAAAAAGGGGGAGGTCTTACTTATGATTGTGGGGTTGGTGTGATTTGAGGATTTGTTGTGATCTTGGAGACCTTAGGAACCTGTGGAGGTTTCTTGGGTTGTTGAGAGGAGGGAAATATTATTCATCTTGGTTAAGATCATTCATCTGGGACACACACTCTACATCTGGTTGGACTTGGGCTCGGAGGGCTAGGGAACCTGTGGAGGTTTCTTGGGCTAGGGATTATTTCCTATTTGGTTGGGAGGTAAATCCAGTTGGGTTCGTCAAGAGGAGCATTCAGTAGGAGCAGCACGACAAAGGTATCTCCACCAGCCACCGGTACAGGTATTCCTCCATAGATTAATCTTGTAAATTTTATTAGAATGAAATATTCACCTTAAGTTATGCTGATTAGAATGTAAAGGGTAAAATTTATTTGTTTAAAAGTATTGTAAATAAGTAAACTATTGCCTCTTATTCAATTTAATTTCAGAAAAAAATAGATCTGTTAGTAGACCTTAGGGTAGGTCTCTTACACATGGTATCAGAGCTTTGGTTCAAAATCTAGACCCAAAGCCCACTAAAACCCAAATACCGCTAGAATGAGGGCTTGAACCTTTGACTTGTGGCTGTTAAGCTGTTGTGGTTAACAACCACACACTCTAACGAACTAAGCTATTCCTATAGTTCATTCTTGTTTATGGCTCTAACCATTGGCCCAGGTGAACAAATTATTAATCAGCCATGGAGATGATGCCAAATGGTTCCTATGAATGGTAAAATTTTGGGTCCCTCTTCCTCATTCATCGACGTTTTACACTTCATTGTAAGGTTCACTTTTCGCTGTAAATTGTCTCACGACCATTGCAGATCTGTTTTGTTAGGGGAGAGGTGACAATGTGCGCTCGGAATGAACAAATTTTCTTTGTATATGATGTTTTCTTAGTTCAGAGATCTTAAGTAGGTTTGTAGAGTGAAGGTGCATCAATTACCATGCTGTGTTGTTAGGTCTGCATTGAAAGCTCACAGAATGTTGACGAGTTTTGTTGTTGGAGAGACAATGAAGTACATAATTGGGAAGGATGTTCGGAAAATGCTCAAGCGAAAAGACATCGACGCTGGAGAACGCGCTATGCAACTGTGCCCCTTTCCCTTGATGAAACCATTTGGATTTTAGGAAAATTAGAATTAGGGCTTCTAGTGAGATTCTATATGCTTGGTTTGAGGACATGGCTTCTGGCAATTATTGCCTGCTTGACTGGAATTAGGGAAATTGTATATTTTACTCTTTGGCATCCTTTGTCCTTGTGTGGATTCATCTACATGCGTCTTGTTTGCGAGGAAGATGACTTTATTGAGTTTGAATTCCTAATCACTGGCTTCCAATTCGCATGCTTTAATCACTTGTCTGAACCCACTTGATTGGAATTTGTATCCGAGTCTTTATTCTAGGATACCCATGTTTGAGCCAACTAAAAGTCAAATTCAAAGTCAAAACCCACTTTGGCATTGCAGAGACGCATTGTAGAAGGATATGGCATCAGTGTATCCATCCCATTTCTTCTTATGGCTATGTCTATTGCCTTTCTATTTCTCAGACGTAGAAGCCCATGGTTGTGGATCACCTCTTAACGTGACTCTGTTAAGGTATATTTAGGGTTTATAGATAGAGAACCCTGTGTATGTGCTCATTCTTGTGGTGTATAGGATTATGATTTGTTGGTATGTGTTTTTGATTTGTATTCTGGCTGAGAAAACTTTGTCCCTATGTATACATACTCTTTTTTTTCGTATGGCTATTTTTGTCTTAACTTCTATTGTGGATAAATTATATGCTAAGGCCCCGGTACAGAAGAAAATAGAAGAAATGGAGTTGCAAACCTTGCGCTGGTTACTTGAAGAGGGGTAAGAAGAGCAGCATAAAGGAATGTCGTAGGTTTTGTAACCTCTATGGACCGTTTTTAGTGGGGAAGACAACTTGTTGATGGGTGTTTAGGTTGGCTCTTGGTAAGAGAGCATTGGGAATGCCCTTTGAAGTTGCAGAGGGTTTGAAGAAAAAACACTGCCCAACACAAAATGGTTGGCATTCGAAAGAAAAAAATCTTAACCAACGACTGGAAATGGTACTGTGGATACATTCACCTTCCTTGTGCATTGCTTGCCTAATTTCATTCCACTTTAGGGTTTTATTTTCTCTTTTTATTTTTATTTTTTCAAGGAATAGGCCATTGCAATGAAGCTTTAAGTTCTCAGTGTTTTGAAATTTTGTTCAACTGTCTAGGAGTCTCTTATTATTAGTTGAGACGTTAACAGAAAATTTCAGCTGCAACATTAGGAAAGTCATTATGAGATTACCCTGTAAAGACGAAATACATTATTTCGAACTTGGTATGTTTTTAATTGTAGGCAAAAAAAAGATGAATGCAATTATTCAATTTTGCGATGATTTGTTTGTTTTAGAGAAATTGTGGTGAACAATGTTTAAAACAATAGCTGAGAGTAATATATTTATCGAAGAATTTCATTTATTTCTAGTCTTAGGGTTCGTTTGAATCTAATAAACTTTATTTTGTGAATTTATCATTTCTCTCTTTATTATCTGGATTGTCCTTTAAGACATGCTCATACATATGCGATCCTATATTGGGGTGGTTTTACACGGATCTGCGTTCTATTTCATATGTTATGGATGGCATAATTTTGTCATGTAATTGTGCTGGGGAAGTATAGATGGTTCCACTAAAATTCAACAACAGTAGGTAGAGTAAAATGCAATAGGAGAGATACATAATGTTGAAAGTGTCTTGGTGTGTTACCAGAAACTTGACCCAGAGACTAGTTTCTTGTTCAGTTCGTTTCATTCCTTTGGCATGACAATACATTAGTACATTACTAGTCATTTTTATGTGCATAGTGTATGATGGGAGGCATGGTGGATTCACATGTTTAGCGGTTGAAAGTCTTTAGCCACATTTTTCTTTCTCTTCTTGTTGCTTGTTCTTTTCCCCTTTTCTTGCTTCTAGTATTTCAAGTGTGCCTTTTTAGAGGAGTCATTAATTCCATTTCAAAAGTTGATTTATGTTCTTGGACTTGGATTAATCTATTCCGAAAGTATCAACTTTGAAAAGTGCAAATAACTTCACCAACCTATGACCAGAATATTGAGAGTGTGCCCATCCTTGGTAAGCAAATTACCATCATTTAATGCCTCAAGTTCAAAAATATTTCCATAAGCTACCTTGTCCAAAAGTTAAACACTTCGGACTACTAGCTTTTCATCTAAATTACATCAATAGTGATGGACATGAAATAAGTAGTAGTACCTTAACTGAAATTCAAAAATTAAGCTAATAACATGTATAGCTCATAGATAATCCTTAATCTTGTAGTGTGATGTAATCCTTTTTATCTGTGTAATAGTTCTCAGTGTTCACTATTTGTGGATTTGGGTTATTTGGGTTGTTGACACTGTTAGCACCTAAATCCGCCTTAGGCTGAAGGAAGGAAAAATTCCGGGTAACCACAAACCAAGCTCAGTCTGGTAGCTAGCCCTACCAGAACAGGAGAGGGCTCTCTCCGAGTCACACTCAGTGGATAGATAAACGAAATGGCCTGAGATGACTTACAGTGAAATATTTATCTTAGGCTAGTAAGTGAATATGGATACAGGAAGTGTTTTTTATGAATAACTGTGTTTTTGGGATGGTATGGGACCAATGGGTCTTAATGAACAGAGAATTTAATACAAAGGCACAGATTATTTCGTGACGCAATATAGGCGGAAAGCTTAGAAATTTAGTTTAATATGGTGCGGAATGGAGAGATTGATTAAGAGGGTGAAAAGGGCATGGACAACATGAATCCTTTTCAACAGAAGAATGAACATTGAACATGAAATTTTCCCACAGGCAAAGCAATAAAATTGAATTCTACCTTATCCAACTTAGAAAACTTCACTAGAAATGAATATGAAATGAACTATGAAACATAACAAGATACATATGAAACATAAGAGACACATTTCTACACTCACAACCACATGAATCTCATGAAACAGAGCCATTGCCTTTCATTAATCCTCTGTAAAAAATATACAATGAAGAAACAGAGTTTCTTTCCCACAGTCTCCCAGAAGTTACAAGCCAACCAACCCTTTGCAAATAGTTTACATACAATATATAGAATGTGCCATGAAGAGATAGAACGCCCAAGGGTTGGGGAGTTACTCGAATCATTACAAATTGGAGGTGGAAAGCCAACCATTAGCTACAGGTGCAGCGTTACAAACATGACAAATGGCTTGGGGTCACTGTTTGCCTTCCTTTGCCACTTGGATAGAAGCCAATATGGAGTGGAAATACTTTAAATGTGCCTTATGTGCCGAAAAAGTGAAGTGTATGTGAGTGGGCCCACTTTGGAGAAGTCGCGAATCGAAATTTTGCGAACAGAGGTAAATTGGCCCTTTTTTCCTATATGCGCCGCGCCACTTTCTATATGCCCCGCGCCACTTTGGAGCCGGTTTTGAGGCACGTTCTGGAGTTCAAAATGTGCCCAAGTGTGCTTGTTGGAAATCCTATCCTGTCTACTTTCCAACCCAAGTAGAATTTTTGAATTTGGTGCTCATTTGCCCCTCCAAATCTTCATTCTCCCAAGACTGCTTCCTGTGTGTCAAAATAAGGGCAGAGAGGTCATTTTTTAGGTGTTTTTGACCTCCTGGAGACTCAAATCATGCCCAAATTTCTTGCCCGAGTGCAAGTAGTCATGATTTTGCATGCTGAATCCAAAAATGCAAGCCATTTCTCATTTGGAGCTACCAATCCTACGCGTCGCGCCAGTGGCGCGGCGCGCATGGAGAAAAAACCTGTGTTTATGACCAAAAAATTTCCCTGTGACCAAAATTGTCCCAAATTTCTTGAAATTTGGGCTGGAGGTTCTCTAAGAGGCACTATGCTGGGCCACAGAAGCTTCAGCCAAGATTCGAAGCCGATCTTGCTCTTTTGCCTCTTTTTCCTCTTTTGTTGCTCTGCTCAATTTGGCCTTCAAGCTCCTTATCAGGGCCTTTGCACTCATGTTCTGTGCCCTGTAATGACAAGCCATCCTCCTCAGTATGGTTTTGTCTCTATCGGCCTTCTCCAGCAGCCTCTCAAGGTGTATGTTGATCCGCTCTAGCCAGGACTCACGGTCATTGTTGATCTCTTGCTCCAAGGTAGTGAGCTCGATCCTCCTTTGCTGGGCAGCTTGTCAATTCTCACGGATGCTTTGCAACTCCATGATCTCATGTTGGTCCTCAAGCTGCTTGTTTCTCTGCTCCCAATACTTGATGATCCATTTGGCCCTCTCCACATTGAGTGACAAGTCTTCGATCTCTGTGTTCTGCTCCTGAATAGTCATCCTAAGTCGAGCATTCTCCACTTCTGCATCATCATCCTGAATGAGGATGAAATCGGCCTCCTGTTCACCTAATGGCCCCTCATCATGCACGGGCCTCTTGCCCTTGTCCTGTACCTGTGTCGTCGATGCCGGAAGCGAGGCCCCTTCCACCCCGGGTGGAGATAACACTTGCTTTGCTGCTGCAAACAAGTGCCTACTGCCTCTCTGATATGTCACGAATACTGGCATAGTCGTGGTCTCATGGTG